>PVKU01003942.1:63157-162059 GCA_004027475.1 Anoura caudifer
TTAGATGAACAAATGAAGGCTACACCAAGTGAAATGAAGGAAAACACACAAGGAAACAATAGTGATGGGAAGGAAACTAGGACTCAAATCAATGGAGTGGACCGGAAGGAAGGAAGGAAGGAAGGAAGGGAGGGAGGGAGGGAGGGAGGGAGGGAGGGAGGGAGAGAGAGAGAGAGAGAGAGAGAGAGAGAGAGAGAGAGAGAGAAAGAGAGAGAGAGAGAAAGAGAGAAAGAGAGAGAGAGAGAAAGAGAGAGAGAGAGATCAGCAGAGTTTGGGGTTTTCCTCCAGCCACATCCAGCTGACAGGGTGCAGGCGTGAAGTTGGTCAGGGACTTTGTTTCACCCGAGCTGGGTTAAGGTGGACAATTGCAGGGAGGCCACCTTGTCTGAGAGTTCACAGATGCCACATTTGTCTCATGTTCTTCCAAAAGGTATTGTATGCTGGGATGCCTTTGTGTTCTCAGAGTTTTATGAACTCTAATCGCAGAAGTAGGTTTGTTAATGCTTGCTGAGTTTCTCTCTGCCAGATGGCATTCTAAGCACTTCACACGAATTATCTTATTAAACTTCATGACAACCGTATGAGGCAGGTGCTCTTATTACTCCCATTTTGCTGATAAAAATACTGAGACACACAGAGAGATTGAGATGCTTGTTTAAGGCCAAACAGGTGAATGGCAGAGCCGGAAGAGGAACCTGAGAGGTTACGACAAAGCCCAGAGGTTCTGCTGCTACCATACACCTCCCAAGAACCGTAAAAATACCACAGAAGTCTGGGCTTTGCTGTATATCTTCATGCAAAAAAAATCTCAGATAGCCTAAATTTGGATAGCAGATGGGGAAGCACATCCCAACTTATTGCCTAATTTATAAAGGGCTCTAACTTAGCTCCAGTCTGGAGGCATGCTTGTTTAACAGAGCCATTCTAATCCAATTATGGGAGCTGGAAAAGGAAAGGATGATGGCTGAAAATTCACAGCCAGCCTGCCTTAATTGTCAGCAAATGGGGGTGGGAGAAAGTTTGCCTCAATTCCTAAACTTCCTCATAATTAACAATATTGTGACTCAACATCACACTCACACTCGCCCACAAACGCTTGCATTTTGGCATTCCAAGGGCGGATGCGGGTGCACTGTGCTTTCCTGTGGGTAACGGGGGAAGTGGCCTCGTCGGTCTACCCAAAGGGATAGCAGGGAAAGGCCTCAGCTAAATATTTTTTAAAAACCAGTATCTTAATCCCCTGGTTCCCATATGCCTTGAACACTGCGTCATTTTACCGTTTCAGCAGCTATTCCCAGTCTTTCCCAGCTCCCAGAATCCAGCCATGGCCTCGGATTACCTGCATACTCACCACCTTCCTCCAGGTAACCCACCTTCACCCGCACACAATAGTTTGGGATGTAACAAACACCTTTCTAGTGAAAAGCATCAAATCTCTTCTTGTGTAGTAGTTGGGATTGTTAATTTTGCTTTTGGCAAACTCATAAAAGGGTACATTGAACCCGTTCCTCTAGGAGGAACTAGTTCAGTCAGTGAGGAAGGGACCTAATGGAGAGGCTTAGGGCCCAGGACAGTGCACAGAACCCTGGAGTGAAGGCAGCAGGGGATTTAGGTGCAATGGGGAGTGACAGAGCTTCAAGGAGTGGACTGTCCATTTTCCGGAAGCGTTAGGGCTCTCCCAGTTGAAATGATGGCTAATGGACATTTTTGGTTTTTAAATAGGTCGGCCTCTCCAAATAGGATGGAGAATGCAGCCTCCTTTCCTTTCAGGCCTGTAGTAGAGTGTTGCTTATGACTGGTACCTCCCTCGGGCCCAGCCCGTAAAGGCAAGACAGTAAGCTGGGGTCCTATTGACATTGCTCTGGGCCCTCCAGCCCCACCCATGGTCATGGCCTGGGCTGCAAGCTTGGGCACCTGGGTCCATTCTTTCTGCCTCCACTTCTCAGGCAGCTTGGATGGGGAATGGGGCAGCCCCTCAGGACAGCTGTCCCATCTCTCCCGACCTCTGGCACTGACTTCATGGGAACTGTTTCGGGGAGCAGGAAGAGGCAGCAGCAGCTGTAGGTACCCTCAGGGAAAATAGCCACAAGATGAGAGTTAGGAGTGAACTCCTCCCTCTATACCTGGAGGGACTCCTGGGGAGCACATCCCTGAGCCTCACGGAGGGGCCAGTTTCACCAAACCAGGCCCCTAGCGCAGAGCGACATGAAAAGGCTGTGAAGGTCTCAGTGCCACGTTCAAGGCCTGGCACACGGCACTGGTTCTGACGCCTGCCTTAATGGTGAACAAGAGTGACTATCACATTGTAATTTAAAAAAAAAAAATTAGTTAAGTAACCCATTTCATAGGAGAGAAATTTAAAAAGCTAGGATAAAAGGGAGAGACAATTCTATACTCTCATTTGAAGATAAACACAACATTTTTATGTCTTTCCACCAAGACTTCTCTGTGTATATCTACACATAAATATGTTCTACGTAGATGGCTTTGTACTGTATGTACTATTTTGTAACCCTCTTTTCCACTTGACAATACGTCATGCTCAGCTTTCAATGTCAGCACACACAGCTCTACATCATTTTTAATGACTATAGACTGCAGTCTTTTGGGTAAATGTACTAAAATTCATTTAACCAACCCCCTATTGTTGGATATTTATGCTGCTTTCAAATTTTTTCCTATTATAAACAAAGAGGCAATAAATATTTTTGTGCATACAGTCCATGCCCTTGAGGAACCTGCGGTATCAGGATCTGGGATGTGGATTTCATTGCTTTGCTTTGTGGCAGGTGAAATAATGGCTGTTGATTTTAGTGATAATACCAATAATAAACGCTACTTTTATTAAGCCTTTACTATGCCAGGCGCTGTGCTAAGGGCTTTACAACCATATCCATTTAATCCTTACAACTCGGTGAGGTTGAAATGATTAACACTCCTCATTGGTAGAAAAGGAAATGGAAGCCCAAAAGGAGCAAGTGACTCATCCAAGGTAACACGAAGGGTAAGCAGCAAAGACAGAATTCAAATCCAGGTCTGTAGACACAAAAGCACAAGCTACGGGTGAAACACTAGACTTTCTCTTGACAGTGACTTGGAGCCAGTGTTCCTGAATTTCAGCCTCGGATCTACTCCTTATCAGGTTCAAGTTGAAATAATAAAACAACAATAACAGACTCCTTATGGCAGATGGGATTTTCCCCCTCCCTATACGCAAGTCTCTTTGCAATGCGAGTTCGAAGCTCCTCCCTTCAGCAGTGGAACCTGTTTCCCAAGCCTGGAGTCAGAGGCGGCCTCTACAGTTTGCTTTAACCGCTGCAACAGGGCAGGTGGGACATCGCTCCAGGTCCAAGCTTAGACCTCAAGAGGCCCCACAGCTTGTTCCCTAGCCTGGGAATCTGCCTCTCTCACATAGACAAGCCCAGGCCAACCTGTTAGCAGATGAAAGAATGCAGTTCCATAGCCCCATATCCCCAGCCCACAGAACCTAGCTGGCAGGTGCCTGAAGCTGTCAGAGGCCAGCATAACCACCCACCCGACTGTGAGCTCATAAGGCTTAATGTTTTAAGGCGCAAATTATGCAGTGGTTATTATGTAGCAAAAGCTAATGGATACCTGGTGGGGTATGTGTGGGGGATGCAGTCAGGGAGAGAGGAGGCTCTAGTGGGGGCTGTGAGCCACCTTGCTGGGAAGGCTTCACAGAAGAGGTGACAGCTCATGCATTGCGGGGTGTGCAATAAATAGCAAAGCCTCCTGAAGCAGAACAGAGAGGTGGGTCTGCATGTACAATGAGATAAACCTCACTGCTGTGGCTGCGGGTTGCCGGGTTGTCGGAGACGTCTCTCCAGAGTCTGAATTAAGCAGAAACCTCCCTCTGGCCGGCAAGGCAGCTAGATGTCATTTACACACCAATGCGAAACCTGAAACACCAGACAGATTCCCTGGCAACCTCTCACAGAGCTACCCTGAGGCTGGTGCAGACAAAAGTTGGAGGATGGTCTGTCTCCCTTTCAAGTGGACAATTGGAATTCCAGTCTCGGGCCACAGGAAAATGTTGCTTCTCCTCCGGTGTCTCCCCCCGCTGACTGGGGCTCGGTCCTGAGGCATCCTATGCCCTGGGAAGTCCTAGAGGAATAGCCTTCTGCACGTCTGACAAGGCACGCAGTGCTGAGTGCCTTCCAGGAACCCTTACCCACGTGACTGAGCAGGGCTGCTCTTAGCGGTGTCCTGGTGAAAGAATTGAGCCAAATAATCTGCCAGGACAAGTGACTCAAACAACAAGTCATTCATTCATTCATTCATTCCACAAACATTTCCACTGAGGCTAAGATGCCCTGGAGAAGCTCACAGCTTAGGATGGAGAGCAGACCTAAGCAGAAGCCCGGGGTTCATAAAATCTTACCTTTACTAGCCACTGCTCTCTTCTTTGATTCCCCTGGTTGCTCAATAAATGCATCTTTTGAAGATTCTGTGCCTGTCTTCACTAAATCTAGGTGAGAAAACAGGAAGTAGGAGTTGCCCCTACCCGGGTCTGGGTCGGTGGTGGGAGCAGTGAGCGCTCTCTTCTCCGGCACCTGAAGGAGCCTGGGGGCCTGGAACAGCGAGAAGAGAAAGGCAGTAGAAGTGGGGATGTGTTGGGATGCTGAGACACACCCCCCTCTGGGTTTGGGTGTCACCTGGGAGGGGAGGAGGGACACAGGCAGAGGTGCTGAGGCTGAAGCCTCGTAGGATGCCACGTGATAGGTTGGAGTCCCGAGGGCACTGTTACCTGGATTGTGGCATCATAACAGCAGTGACGTTTTTCATACCTAAATTTATTTTTCAGCACTTGTTTGCTAATACCTCACTGTACTGGCCTCGTAGGAGCTGTTGGGTAGCTAAAGAGGATCCTGCCTCTGGGAACTAATGGCCTGTCAGGACAGAGAGGTCTGCATTCACACTGTCACCTTCCAAGGTGCTGGGTACTATAATAGGAACAAGGCCAAGGATGCGCAGGGGGCGGAGGCCAGGGGCTTGGGCGCTTCAGGGTGGGCTTCCTATTTGGGTTGAATGAATAGGAGTTTTCGAGTGATGAAGAGGCATTTCAGGAGGATGAAGGAATTGAGTACAGCAAAGTGAAGCAGGATGGAAAAGCGTGGAGCACTCCAGTGTCCCTGAGTGCAAGATGAACAGGGTTGAGTGGGAAGCGGCTGGAAGGAGGCAGACAGGAGCCAGACTGCACAGGAATTTATGGGCCAATTGAAGTAGGCTGGACCTCGTCCTGCGGAAGATGGGCCTTGACCAGAAAGTGATGTGATGAGAGCTGTGTTTTGGAAGGATTTCTCTGGTGGCTGTGTGGAGGATGGTTTAGAGAAGGGTAAAACCAGGGGCAGTTATATCAGCAAGGAGAGGCTCCAGGAATCTTGGCAAGAGACACTGGTGGCAGGTGTGGTAGGAGAGTGTTTGTGCCGTGGTTATATGCAAAAGCTCTGGAGCCAACTGCTGGGATTCAAAGCCTAACTGGATCTCCCACCAGCTGCGTGATCTTAGACAAATGACTTAACCTCTCTGCACCTGCCTGACCTTCTTCATCTGTAAACTAAGGATAATGAAATGAACTACCTGATAGCAACTATTCTATGAATAAAATGAGGTGGTCCATGCAAAGCACTTGAACCACCCCTGATCCATTGCAAATGCTCTGTAGTTAGAAATTATTCCCAATTAATTCATTAGACCTGATGGCAACTGGATGTGGACAGTGAGCTGGAGGGTGAGTGTAGACTTGCTTCTATAGGATGCTGCCTTTCCCAGGGGGGCAAGAAATATGAGACTTTTGTGGAAAGTTTACTTCTCTTCAGAAGAATGGAAGTGGAACACAGCACCCAGAGCTAGGCTTCCACCCTCCACTCTGTCTGAGGACTCCTGCTAATGCTGTCTTAGTTTTGGGAGAGTAGACTGCAAGGAAGGCATACTATTGTCCCATTTTTACAGGGGAAGGAACTGATGTTCAATGCCAAGGAGAGCTGGGTAAAAAAGGAAACGCCCATGAGGCTGATACTCAGGTCTTCTGACCCTCAGATCTGGTACTCTTCCCATGACTTCAAGTTGCTATCATCCTTTGCTTCCTCTTGGGCTTCCCAAAGTCCATGTGACAGCACAGAGCCCCATAGCGGCTCCAAACTCTGCTTCCTGTCTTCCAGAGATAGAAGAGAGACTTCTTAGTACCACAGGGAGGGTGGATCAGGGGGTGCCCCCAGCTTTGCTTGAGTTTCCATAGAAGGAATTCAAGTCCTTGCAACCCTTGCAATGAGCCTGAAGATTTCTGGCTACAAGGAGACGGGGAGGGAGAGATGTAGTACTTAGCTACACTTTAGACAGTGGGCCAAAGGACAGCAGACAGGGGGAGGAAAACCACTCTTCCTCTCTACGCTTGACGCTCATCATCTCATTGACTGCTCACATCCACTGTGAAGTAATCAATATCATTTCCATTTTCTATATGAGGAGATGAGAGCCAGTGAAGTAAGGTGCCCACATTCTTCATCAGTCTGCCGTGACAATCCTGCCTTCAAATGAAAAATAAGGACATGGGACCCTGTGTGAAGACAGCTTCCTCGCACTTGGGTGTATTTTCTTACCCATTCGGAAGGTGGGATTCTGCCTGTAATCACAGACAACCAGGGGACTTCAGTACTGTTGGAGGGCTCTGTGGAATAGCAGGAGGGGGCAAGGAGCTAGCAGAGCTCAAAGTGTATCTGTCTGTAGCCTGAGGGAACATTTAAACTAAACATATCAGCTGCCTGGAAGTGTGAGAAATACTTTACATACATTATTTCATTTAACCCCCTAGACACCCTAAACGAGTTTCTATAATCATCCCTCTTCCAGCTGAGAAACCTGAGGCTCAGAGAGGTGGAGGAACCTCTTGTTCCAAGGTTGTAAGGCCACTAAATGGCAGAGCCCAGTCCATGATGATGCCACCTTTTGCTAGTTAATGGACAGGGTGGGCAGGATGCATTGAACATCCTTGGTGCGTGTACACACCTGGGAGGCCAGAGGGCAATCCCTGAGGTCAGTCCCTAACATGAGCCTGGACAGGAGCTCTCAACCTTGGGTTCCACCCCAACACAGGGTTCACAAGCTCAGAACCTTGTATCATCCCCACAGCCCAGTGGCACAGACCATTGCTTAGCAGAGGGACAGGGACAGCACACAGACTGACAGCACAGGTCCAGTGGTGTGAAAGGCTGAAGCTTCCAGTCCTGCCCCTGATGAGCCCTTTGACTGTGGGCAGGGGATTGGTTTTGTTTGATTCCAGATTCCTCAACTGTAAGGCAGGGCCAATAACAGTACCTGTTGTTCTGGTTCTTATTGCTTCATAACAAACTATCCAAAAATGTAGTGATTGTTTAAAACAACCACTCATTACTTTGTGGGCCAGGAATTTGGGGAAGGTGAGGCTGAGCAGATCCACTTGGAGGCTCTCATATGACTACAGTCAGATGTCACATGGGGCTGCTGCCATCCAAAGGCTCCACCGAGCTGGACATCCAAGGTGCTCACTCCAAGGCTGGCAGATAGGGCCCACGGTTGGCTGCAAGCACAGCCGGGCTGCGCCTTGGAGTTCATGCACATGACCTCTCCAGTTTAGTAGTCTCAGGGTGGAACTTCTTACATGAGTCCCAAAGAGTCCCCAAAATAAGAGTCCCAACCAACAAGGGGAAGGTGCACCCCTTTATGGGACCAAGCCTTAGAAATCACTACCATTTCCATTGCACCTTGTCGATTAAAAGTGAGTGACAGGACAGTTAGGTTCAAGGGCAGAGAATTAACCTCCACCTCTTAGTGAGGGAATGGGACGGCTATAGAAGAGCATATGAAACAGGAGAAGTGGTGGTTACCTTTGGAAAATAAAATCAGCCAGCCTTGCGTGTTGGTATTGTACGCGGATTCAATAAGGCATTGCACAGAAAGCACCTCGGACAATGCCTGGCACGTAGAAAGTGCTTGGAAAGGTTTGCTATTGTTGTTAGATACAACAGGTCTGAGAGATGTCTTTTAGCATCTCAGGACAGTGCGAAGGGTTGAAGGAAGAATAAAAGGGGTTACTGGTGCTTCTTGACAGCCACTGGTTCAAAGCAATGGCAAAGACAAAATTCTCCCAAAAAGCAGAGTTACTTGACCATTTAGCAGGTGAATGGGCCCAGGGGAGAGACAAGAAAGAGGACCTCCAGGAGAGTAAGGGAGTTTAGTGTCAGGTGTGTTCTGGCTGAAAGGCTTGAAGTATTGGTCAGGGGAGGTGTAATCCAGGGGCCAAGCAGGAAGAGGTGAGAACAAAGACAGGAATGACTGATGGATGCTGAGGAGGGTGGGACCAGCACATCCTGGGTTCATAGTGCATGAGAAGAGGAGAAGACAAGTCTTAGGACGGGAAAAAGCATCCATCACACTCGGCAGGGGGACCAACATGCATTCCAAGGTGGCACAGCACAGTCCATGGAGGCTGGACCCCTCTGGGCTGGTCCACGAGGACGAGAAAGGAGCCCTGCAAATCTGTTCACTTGGGGACGGGGGATGGACTGGAGGTGCTTCCCTCTTGGTTTTCCTAAAATATTTGCTAAGTTAGGAATTCTCAGCAGGGATGAAGGTGGCCATATCTGAATTTCCTGAGAAGATCTGAGAGAGCTCTGCACCATTTTACTACTGCTCTTACAATAAAATCCTAACTCCACAACGTAGCCTGCCAGACCGCGCATCATTTGGCCTCTGCGATTGCCATACTCTCATCCTGAACTTCTGTCACCTACTCACTAGACTTTGGTTCCATTAAACTTCTTTCAGGGGCTCAAGCACTAATTTGTTTTTGCCCCAGGGCCTTTATACCCACTGTTTCCTCTATGCAGAACGGTCCCCTTGATATCCTCCAGCTCTCAGTTGCAAGTTCACCTCTCGCTGAGGGCTTTCCCAATCACCCAATGTAAACTGGAAGCTCATTTTTATTCTCTTTTAAAGCACCTGCTGTTTTCATTCAAATTGCTTATCACAAGTTTTATGCATTTTGTATTGGATTATTTGCTTGTTTATTGTCTCCTTTCCTACCACGGTGTGAGCTATATAGGAACAAGAGCCATGACCGATATTTTCGCTCTATGTACATAGTACCTGGCCAAGTGTCTGCTTGGTAATTACTATTAGTTGTGGGAAAGTCTGTAACCCCAGTGTGGCTGTGCTTAGAGGTATGGGCTTTGTCCACCCTGCGGTTCCAAAGCTAGGATAGGTTAGAGCACACTGAAGTGTTGGAAGTGGTGGCAGCCACGACGCCTCAGGTAAGCACCTGTGCGATCAGGGGCTGAATTTTTTGTTGCTGTTGTTCCTGAGGGCCAAGCCCCCTGGGAGGTGGCCGTGTACAAAGCTGACCTCCCTTCCCTAGTGTGCTCCTTTTAAGATGGTTTTCCAGGAAATGCTTTTTCTGTACAGATGCATTTGAGACTTTTCTCATCTCAAAAAGTGAAAACTATCACCCAATGTGCTGTTGCTACCAGAAACAGAGTCTAATTCATGGTCTGTCACTTGAAATGGGCGCTGCTGGGGCCCTGGCATCACCTGCATGCTCAGGCTCGGCTTCTCCCCTTGATCCTGAAATGCTTTGTTTTTATAATCGCCCTTGTAGAACCTGGCACCTCAAAAGTCCTCAAAGAACACAAATTCACCTGTGTACATGCACATGTATACACATACACACACAGCCATAGACACACATCATGAACTCACTCACACATACTCTCATGAACAGTGAGATGGCAAAACTCATTTGGCATGTGTGCATTAAGCTCTTGCTGTGTTTATGCCCAAAGTTAGGATGGTTTCAGCCCTTTTTTTTTTTTTTTTTTGAAACAAGAGACTGCTATGTCTCCTGAGGTAGGTAGTTTGCAAATCCACAATTATTTCCCTCCCTGAATCTATGCCTCTTGAAATGCGACTTTGCACATTTTCCCATCCAGAATTAGAATCTATTTCCTCACCCCTTGAATCTGGGCTGGCCTCACAAATTGTCTTCACCAACAGGAAATTATAGAAGTGAGATCGCATCAGTTCCTCTCAAGAGGCCTTGGATAGTTGTGTGCTCTCTTGGAAACTTATCCTGAGGTCGTGAAAACAAGCCCAGGTTTTCCTACTGGAGAATGAACACCACGTAGGGCAGAGATGAGCCATCCTAGCTGAGCCTCTCCTAGACAAGTCAGTCCCCAGCAGACAGCAGACACTGCTATGAGTGGGCTGCCCCAGCCATGACCAGTGGAGTTGTCCACCCAATCAGTGAACCTATGAGAAATAATAAATGTTTGGGGTTTTTTTAAGTCACCAAGTTTGAGGTCGTTCGTTACCTTAAAATAGATATACCTCCTTACATGAAGAACTAAATCTGAACTTTCCCTGATTTTTCAACATCAAAAATCAGATGTTCCTGCAAGATCCTGAAGCATTTCTACTGCTGATTATAAAGCCCCAGAGGATGTAATCAAAAGGGCACTTGCTTTGGAATCAGGGAAACCTAACTTCATCCTGACTCTGCCACCAACGGACTGTGTGACCTTGGGCAAGTCACTTGATATCTCTGGACTTTGATTCCTTTTTCTACACAGTATAAGAACAAGAGTAGCTAATTTTAGGCTCTTCAGGCACTGACAGACATTTTGTGGTCCCATGATTCTCAGTCTTAGCTACTTTCATCTGTAAAGCAAGAAAAAAATAATTCACAATTCTTTCCATCTTGCAGGATAATCCAGAAGGATGAAGTGCTATTTCCTGGGTGGCACCTCTACTTCCAGACACTCTCAAGAATTTGAGTGTCTAGGTAGTAGGAACAGACACCCTGAGATGCTGGCTTTGTGATAATTCACTGGGTTTTACCAGCATATGTGACACACAGATTTTCATCTTATGTTAGAAGTTGGGATGAAACTGATGTGACACCCAGGCAGTCCCTGTCACCTGTCCTAAAAGAAGTTCAAGCATCTCCTTCGAACATGCACCCTGGCCTTTTTTTCTCTTGGGTTCCCTCTGGAGCTTCATAAAACTTGGTTTGTGAGGTGAGATAGGTTTCTCAGGCTTGGAGAGGTCCTGGACAGGCAGAAACATGTACACAACACGGTTTGAAGAGAGAGTGGCTTGGAGCTCTTTGCCTAGTTCTGAGCATACAGATCAGCATAAATGCTGAGTAGGGTAAAATTATTCCCATGGATAATTCTAAATTAGTTCTAATACTTCCATTGAAATTTGTTCCAGACATGCTATCTAAAGAGTGCCAGGATAGAAACCCAAGTCGCGAGTCTGACTTAAGACAGTGTCGGTGGCTCAGGAGACAGCATTGCAGGGGGACTATGGGGTTGTGGGATCAGAATCAGACACTTCCGTGGGAGGACACCAAAATCAAGCTCATAGAAAGCTATAAATCTGAAGTCCACGAGAAAGTCAGAGTCAAAGCCCCTGACCCCAAGTTCAGCAGCAATGCCAGCACACAAGAGAAGAGAAAGTGAGTGAGGAACATTTTGCTGGAAGTGTTTAAAGAAAAATGAATAGTGTATTGTTCATATTTTTTTTTGGTGGCAAATCACAGAAAATACAACCTAAATAAAGGGACTCAAAGGTAATGTCAAAAATAAAATAAAATAAAATTCAAAACAAAAAACATGACTAATCCAAAATGGAATTTAGTGGGACACAAAACAGAAGTTCAGAGGGCAGGGTGGTCTTCAGGCATGGCTTCATGCAGGGTCAGAACAGTGTCCTCAGGACCTAGTTTTCTCCGTCTCTTCTTGGGTCGGCCCTGGTCTCTCCAGCATGTTGTCTTTGACAGGTTCCTCATTTGTGGGCATAAGAAGTCTGCAGCTGCACCCAAACCTTTCACCCATTGCAATCTATACCCAGCAGAAAGAGAGAATCCCTCTTCCCTCTTCCCCTCAACAGTACACACAAAGTCCTGGGTCTGACTCCTGTTGGTCTGATTAGGCCATGTGGTCATATTTGTACCCATCCCAGTGCCTAAAGATGTGCCGGACACTGATGGACTTAGTCTGATTAGGACCTTCTGTGAGAGCTGGCAGTGGTCCACCCCACCCGAACTTCAGGAACTTAGGATGAAGAAAAAGTAACTCTCCAAAGGAAATTCTGGATTTTTTTTAAAAACCAGAAGATGGGTCAATAGATTTTAGAGGGAAAAAAAACATAGGAGTTCATGGTAAGCTGCAATGGACAGAAACCTGAAACCAGAATCAGAAGGCTTCCATCCTGAATACCGAAGATTTTCTGAAAACAAAGAGTAAAATTTGTTGCCAGCAGTCAAGTGTCTAGATGATCAATATTAGTTACATAAGCCAAGTCACAGTGAGAGAGGAAGGAACAGGCTTGTTGGAGAACTCCTTCTGGATTGGAGGGCTCTGGGGTTCCAGGAGTTTAGATTCCCTGGGCATGAGATCCAGAAGAGGGATGGGTTGGGCAGGTTGTGTGCTGTTAGACAACATCTGAAGCAGTGGAAGCAGTCAAACAGAACAGGTGTTTCCAGGGACTAGGACTCAGAGTAAAGGTAAGCTGCCCTGAAAGGAGACAGGTTGAAATTTTTTAAAATCTAGACATATTTTAAAACATGTCTAGCAGAGCACTGGTTCTTTTTTGCAGCCTGCTGATGCGAAAGAGGTCATATTAATGTTCAAATTACTGCAGCTCAAGCTCCCACCTGGAAGATTACAACATCTATAAAACAGGATCACAGTCTTCTCTAACAAGTCTATCACACTCTGTCACCTGGGCCCAAGGCAGTTCTGCTTGTTCTCCAACTCCATGATATCTCTCAGCAAAATGACTCAATCAGCTGCTGGCTTTAGCCCTCTAACCAGTGAGGCTTAAACCTAGCATCTGGATCTGGGAATGAGGGAGGAAAAAACAGCAGGGAAAAACCTTCAGTTTTTTTCCATCTCCATCCTGAACCTGGACTCCAATAACCTGCTATCATCCTCCCATAGCTTGTCAATAGAAACAAATAAATGTAAGTGGGGAAATTTCATTCATTCAACTCATTTATTGAGTACATAGAATACTAGGTGCATGAGTTTATGTTTTGTGGAGATGACAGAGAATAAGGAAGTAAACAAAAATGAATGTGTGTGCATCTAGAGATAAGTGTGATTAAATAGTATCATGATGAAAAGTAATTGAGGCAATCCATCACATCAGCAGGCTAAAGAAGAAAAACCATATGACCATATCAATAGATGCAGAAAAACATATGACAAAATCCCAAACCCATTCATGATAAATAGTCTTAGCAAAATATAGAAGGGAACTTCTTCAACTTAATAAAGAACATTTACAAACACCTACAGTTAACACCTTACTTAATGGTGAGAAGCTAGAAATTTTCCCACTATCTTTAGGAACAAAGCAAGATGCCCCTTGTCACCACTCATTGTTAACATTGTACTGGAAACTCAACCTAATGCAATAAGCTAGAAGATGGAAAAAATATATATATATACAGATTGGGAAGGAAGATATGAAACTGTCTTTGTTCATAAATGACATAATTATCTATATAGAAAATACTGGAGAGTCAACAACAACAAAACACTCCTGGAATAATAAGTGATTATAGCAAGATTTCAGGATACAGGTTAACATACAGAAACCAGTTATTTTTATATAGACAAACAATGAACAATTGGAATTTGAAATTAAAAATGCAGTATCATCACATTAGTACCAAAAAATAAAATACTATGACATAAATCTAACAAAATATGTATAAGATCTATATGAGGAAAGCTACAGAGCTCTGTTAAAAGAAACAAAAATAAGATCTAAGTAAGTGGAGAAATATTCACAAATATGGATAGAAAGACTCAGTATTGTCAAGATGTCAGTTTTTCCCAGCTTGATATATATGCCAATCAAAATCCTAGCAACTTATTTTGTGTATATAGACAAGCTGATTCTAAAGTTTATGTGGAGAGGCAAGAGCCTAGAAGAGCTAACAGAATATTGAGGGAGGAGAGCAAAGTCAGAGGACTGACATTTCCCTATTCAAGACTTAGTATAAACTATAATACACGAGCCAGTGTTGGATGGGTAGAAGAACAGATGAACAGGTCAATGGAACAGAACAGACAGACCAGAAATGGACCCACACAAATAGTATGGTCAGGAGATTTTTGATGAAGAAGCAAAGGCAATACAATGGAGAAAGGACAGTCTCTGAAAGAAATGGTGCTAGAACAATTGGACATCCACATGCACAAAAATGAACCCAGATACAGAACTTACATCTTTCACAAACATTTACTTAACATGTACCATAGCCTAAATGTGAAATGCAAATTTATAGCGCTCCTATGATATAACATAGAAGGTTATAACAAGTAAAAGATGTATATTATAATCTTCAGGGCAACCACTAAAAAATACTGCACAGAGACATAAACAAAAAGCCAAGAGAGTCATCAAAATGAAGTAAATTCATTTGTAATTAACCCTAAATAGATGTAATTGACCCTAAAAGGACAGAAAAATAATAACAGAGGAACAAGAAATAATGACCGGTACTTCCAGTTCACATAGATGGTGTAGGCCCCCTTTTCCCTCACCTCTCCACTAAGTGCAGCCGTAAGCCCAGGAAATGGTGCAAAATATAGCCAGACGAGAGCTTTACGAAGGACTAGTTAGGTAGTAAGGCAGTGGGAGGAAGGTGAGCTGGTACCCACACCAGGGCTAAAGGACGAGCACAATGACGCCAGGGCCAAGTCAGCAAAGGAAGGCCATCCAGCTCCACTCTAACAACAGAAGGCAGTCGAAGTAGACTCATTTTTCTCCCAGATTGAACAGAAATCCCTTAAGCAAAATTAAGTGAGCTGAACATCTCCATTGAGGGAGATCAATTGTCCAGGGGCAGAAGTCTCCTATCTGAATGGGTCTAAAATTCCCCTTTTCCCTCAAAAGATATGGAGGCCAGTGGGTAAACTATGGGGGAGAGATCAAGTTACCGCTAGGTGAAAGCATCTGTTCCCTTGGGTTGAAGACTCACCTTCCCAGGGGGGACAGTCACGGCAAGTGGGATGGCAAGAAGCCTTACTGTCCCTACAGGCCCCAGACCCTTCTCACCTCCCCGGAGAAATCAGGCAGTTGGGGGGTACCTGTAAAGGGGTCCCACCACGTACCTCCCCCACTGAGAGACACCCAGACGTGTGATCAGCAGAAATCCCTTTCTCCCCATTAAACATCACCAGTAGGGACCGATGGGAGCCCCACTGGCACCAAATAGAGCAAGCAGACTGAAATATTAATGCCACCACATAAGGCTCTGCCAATTAAATTACCATTAGAAGCACGATCCAAAAACTGGCTAAGGCCCACATGCTAAACCTAAATACTAAACAAGGTGGCTGCCTGGTAAAATAAGAGATTTCAACAGTAGCAAGAGTATCCTAATATGTTGGAGAGCTATCTAAGATACAAATGAAAAGTATCTATTAAAGTATCTAGAAAAGGCACCTGAGGCCAACCCTGAGGTGAAACAGATGCTGGAATTACATGGCAGAGATCATAAAAATGCTTAACTATTAACTACCAAGTTTCCTGAACCAAATGAAAAGTGTGAAATCCCAAAAAAGAAAAAGAAGTTATAAGAATAACCAAATGAAAATTATAAAGCTAAAAAAAATCAATAACAAATGAAAAAGTGTCTCTGTGGGCTCCATAGCCGAGAGGAGATGACAGGGTACGTACGATTGGTGAACCTGAGGACAGAATGATCGAATTCATCCGATCTAATAAAGGAGGGGAAACAGACTAAAAATATCATAAACAGAGCCTCAGTCACCCATGGGACAAGAATATACAATATATCTATGTTATGTAGTCACAGAAGAAGTGACCGTTGTTAAAAGAGTTTTTAAAGAAATATTGATTGAAAACTCCTGAAGTTTGGCGAAATACATAAACTTACAGATCTAAGAAGCTGTGCAAATCCCAAACAGGATAAAGTCAGGGTACTTTATAATGGCACTTCGGAAAACTTGAGCAAGTCTCGAAAGCAGCCAGAGACAAAGGACATATTTCCTACAAGAAAACACCAAATCAAATGACTGCAGATTCCTCATCTGGAAGCATGGAGTCCAGAAGGAAGTAGCACAGTGTTTCTTCAAGTGATGGAAGAAAACTGTCAATCATGAATTCTATAACCAGCAGAATCATTCTTCAGGAATGAAGAGAGAAATAGAAACATTTTCAAAAGGAAAATTAAAATAATTTGTCACTAACGTATCTACCCTTATAGACTGAAAAATAAAGTTTACCAAATAAAAAGGAAATAGTAAAAGAAGGAATGTTGGGGGGAGGGTGGAAGCAAGGGAGGGAGATGGGTTTGGCTGGGGTGGGGGGAGTCGTTGGGGGGAAATGCAGACAACTGTAATTGAACAACAATAAAATAATTAAAAAGTAAATAAATAAATAAAAGAAGGAATCTTGGAGCATTGGGAAGAATGAAAGAACAAGAGAGAGAGCAGAATTGTGGGCACGTGCAGCAGATTATCCTTTTCCTTGTGCACTTTATAAATGCTTTCTGATGATTGAAACAAAAATCATAACACCATCTGATACTCAAGACAAAGATACACAACATTGAGAAAGATGAAGGGATCTAAATGAAAGCGAGGTTTCTGTACTTCATCTGAGTAGCCAAATGTTACCAGTAGACAAAGGCACATATGTGTATTGTAACACCCAGAGGAGCCAACACACACATGCGCGCGCGCGCGCACACACACACACACACACACACACAACCTATATAAAGAGATATGCTTGAAAGCACTATAAATAATTAAGATAGAATCCTATAAAATGTTCAAGGCCCAGAAAGGAAGTGAGAAAAAAGAAAAAGAAGAATGGGAAGAACCAGAAGAAATAAATAGATAATAAAATAGCAGACTTTAGCATTAATTTATCAATAATTACCTTAGATGTAAATGGTCTAAAGTGGTGATTTTTAACATGCAATTCCTGACTAGTTAGTTAGTCAGGGGCACTGACCTCTTTTCCCTTAGATTGTCAAATTAAAAAATCACAACACAACAATAGCTGTTCAGTGTAAATGAATAAAAATTATACCTGTTTTTTGTCAGATCAGCAAAAAAATAGTTTTTGGTGTGCTGCAGGGTTTTAGTAATTAGTTTGTGTGTGCCTCCACATGAGAAAGGTTGAAAATTGCTGGTCTAAATACACCTGTCAGAAGATAGGCGTAGATTGGTAGAGTGGCTTAAAAAAATGACAAACTGCATGTTACTTATAAGAAACTAACTTCAAATGCAATAACATAGGTAGTTTGGAAGTAAAAGTGTGAAAAAAGATATACCATAAAACATCAGTTATTTGTTTATTTATTTATTTTTAAAAAATACTTTTCATTGTATTTGTACCTGACCGTTTGCTCCCCTTCCACCTCCCTCCCCACAGTCACCACACTGTTGTCCGTGTCCGTGAGTCCTTCCTGTTCTCTCAATCCCTCCATGTCCTCCCCTCCTCCCCCTTAGCTGCTAATATTAATTTTTTTTTAATGGCAGGAATGGCCATCTTAGTGTCTTATAAAGTAGGCTTCAGAGGAAAAAAATTATCAGAGATAAAAGTGTCAGAATAACACAATGAATGAACAGGGTTTAGCTGACATATATAGAACACGCTGCCCAACGACAACAGAAAGCACATTTTTTCCCAAGCACTCATGGGACACACACCAGGATGGATCGTAAATTTAAATCTCAATAAAATTAAAAGAACTTAAATTATACAAAGGGTGTCCTCTGACTGTAATGGAATCACACTAGAAATCAATACCAGAAAGGTAAAAGAGAAGTGTCTAAACCTGTGGAAATTAAGCAGCACACTGCCAAATTTTCCATGGATCAAAGATGACATCTTGAAGAAAATTTTTAAAAAATACATAAAACTATATGAAAATGAAAATACAATATATCAAAATATGTGGCATGCAATTAAAGCAGTGATGACAGAGAAATTTATAGCACAAAATGCCTACATTAGACATGAGAGAAGTTCTCAAATCAGGAACTAAGTTCCTGCCACAAGAAACTAGGAAAATAAGAACAAAATAAGCCTAAATAAATGGAAGGAAGAAAATAATAAAAGACAAGGGAAGACATCAATGACACTGAAAATATGGTCTGAACTTGAAGCCTGACACTAACCAGGTTAATTCCTGTCAGAACAATAATATCAACACCTACATAGGATTTAAATAGCACTGAGATTTGTATAATATTCAAAATGTCCAGAACATAATCCAAAAAGCCCTTAATTACATGAAGAAGCGGGAAAATCTGCTTTCGTGGTAAAAGACAATTAACAGATGCCAACACTGAGATAGCATAATTGTTGGAATTATCTGACAGAGACTGAAAGTAGTTCTTATAAACATATTCCAACACACAATGTAAACACTCCTGAGACAATTAGAAAAACAAAAAGTTCTCAGGAAAGAAATTTTGAACTGAGAACATAATAGCTGAAGTGAAAAAACAATGGGTAGGTTCAATAGCAGAATGGAGATGACAGGAAAAGAAAGAATTTAAGGATATATCTATAGAAATGGTCTTATCCAAACAGCTGAAAGAAAGAACTTTTAAAAAAAATTGACCGAGCCTCAGGGACCTGTGGGACAATAACAAAAATGTCTAATATCTGATACAAAGTAATTATACTCATTAGAATAGCAATAATTCAAAAGATTGACAACAGAAGGTTACTAAGGATATGGAGCACCCAGAACTCTGTTATATTGCTAGTGGGGGTATAAAATAGTACATGTACTTTGGACAACAGATCTGACTTAGCCCTGGCTGGTGTAGCTCAGTGGATTGAGCACGGGCCTGAGAACCAAAGGGTCACTGGTTCGATTCCCAGTCAGGGCATATGCTTGGGTTGTAGGCCAGGTCCTCAGTAGCAGACGCATAAGAAGCAACCACACATAAATGGTTCTTTTCCTCTCTTTCTTTCTCCCTCCCTTCCCTTCCCTCTAAAAACAAATAAATAAATAATCTTTTTTAAAAAGAGCTACTGCTTAAAAAAAAGTTCTGACTTATAAAGTTAAGCTTAGAATTACCCTGTGACCCACTAATTTCGGTTCAGGTGTTTACCTGAAGAATATAAAAGCAAATGATCATTCAAAAAAATTGATCATGGCAAATTATTCTAAATAGCCAAAACCCAGAAACAACCCAAATATATATTAGTATGAGAATGGGATTCAAAATCTGTGATGTATTCATAGAGTGGAATGCTAATCAACAATAACAGGGTATGCCACTGATGCATGCAACATGGGTGAATATCATAGATATTATAATTATGCTGAGAAAAGCAAGCCGGACACAAAAGTGCGTAAAGTTCTAAAATAAACAAAACCAATGGTGACCAAAATCAGAACAGTCATTTGCCTTTGGGTTGGGGGTAGGTACTCAGTGGTAGAAGACATGAAAGAACTTTCTTAACAGAGGCGGGGGGTAACATAGATATATCCATTTGTTAAAATTATGGCTTGTAGTTGTTCATATATATAAACTTTATTTTACAAATAAAAAACCATTTTTTAATATAAATAAAACAAAAGAATAAGGAGCCAGCCATGCGCGGTGAGGGGAGAATGTCAAAGGCAGATAGCATAGCACTAAAGTCTGATTGTAACAAAATGCTGCTTCTGTTTGAGAAGGTGAAACTGGGGCTGGAATAGAGCTGATGAGAAAAGAATGGAAGGAGGAAAACAGACATGGTCCAGATCACAAAGACCCAGTCAAGTCAGCATAAGGAGTGCTCATTTTATCTGAAGTGTAATGGAAAGCTCTTGGAGGTTTTAAGCAGAGCAGCACCATGGTTCAATTTGTGTATTTTAAAAGATTTCTCTCACTGCTGTGTGAGGAATAAATTGGAGAAAGCAGGAGCCAAAGCAGAGAATCTAGAAAAGGTCAGTGCAGTTGTCTTGGTAGGAAAAACAACCTCTCGTTTCTGGGACTAGTGGGTGGTAGCAGCAGCAAGAGGAAAGTCTATTGTTTTAAGCTATATTAGGAAATGGAAATAATTGAACTTGATAACAGATTGGATGTGGGGGGAGGGGTTGAAAGAGAAGAAGCAAAGATGGCATCCAGGTTTCTGACTTGAGAAATAGAGCAGAGTGTGGTGCCCTTTGCAAAGGTGGAAAAGACTAGATGTTTGGATGTGGGATGAGAGGAGCCTGAGGACATCAGGACACATTAAATCTGAGAATCGCATGGAGAAGTCAGTGAGGTCGTCGCATATGCATGTGTGCAAGTCAGAGGAGAGTTCAGTCTGGGCATATAAATTAGGGAGTCACCAGCCTGGGGTGCCATCAAAAGTTCTGGAAATGAACGAGAGTGTGAGGAGAGGGAAGAGAGAGCAAAGGTGCCAAGGTGAGTCCGGGGGATGCAGAGACCACAGGGAAGTCCAACACCCAGCCATCATGTTGAGAAGGTGAAGCCTGGAGGAGGGAGTGGTCAACTGTGACAAACGAAGCTGAGAGGATGAGTAGGAGAAAACGAGGCTGTGGTGTCTGCAGGATTTAGTCACTGGCAACCTTGACACAACCAGTTACAGCTGCAGCAGTGCTGGCTGAACCCAGACTGTGCTGAGTCAAAGAATAACCAGGAGATGGGCAAGCATAGTGTCTAATGTGGTCATCTCTTCCTAGAACCTTCGCTATGAAGGAAGCTGAGAGAGTTGGGGCATGGGACGTTTGCAAGAGGAAGAGCATGAAGTGGGCCTCTTGGAGAATGGAAAATGAGGAGTAGTGTGACGTTGCTGGCCACCGATGAGGGTCCAAAAGACCAGCTGATTTTCACCTTGGATTAGCATGTTATTTCTTAATGTGAGTGTCAGTGAAGAAGGGGTCAAACTGACAAATGAAGCAAAGAGAGATGGTCAGCATGGATGTGCCAGACACTTAACCTGGTTGGATGCAGGCATGGAGAAGATAATGTTCACCCCTCGCTGAAGCTTCTCAGAAGAGTATGATGAATGAAGAGATGAACAAGGGAGTTGATGCTCTTTGCAAGGTTGTAGTTGTAGCAATGAACCCCAAAATCTCAGTAATAATAGAAGGGAAGTGAAGACAAAGGATGCTGCAGAGGGTGGAAAAGTATACATACATTGGAGAGGTGGGGATCAAATTTGGGTCTCAGAATGATTAGCAGGGAGCACTTGAGAAAGTGAATGTAAGGATAGGTAGTAGTCAGAGAGCAGGGTGCTGGAGTTATAATTTTGTAGGTAGCAAGTAGCAATTGGGGTGATATGTTAGAGTCCAGGGGGGAGTCTTGGGCACGAGGTATGAAGTAGAAAAAAGAATCATTGGCAAATGAAGAGGTATAAAAACCCAAATGATGGATGTATTGGCTTGCTAGGGCTGCCATAACAAGATACCACAAATGGGGCAGCTTAAACAGCAGAAATCTATTTTCTCGCAGTTCTGGAGTCTAGAAGTCCATGATAAAGATGTTGGCAGGCCTGTTCTCTTCTAAGTCCCCTCTCCATGGCTTGCAGGTGGCTATAGTTGCACTATGTCCTCACACAATTCTTCCTCATTCCGTGTGGTTGTGTGTGTTCTAATCTCTTCTTGTAAGAGATGTTTGGATTAGGGCCCACTCATATGATTTAATTTCAACTTAATTACCTTTTTAAAGTCCGTATCTTGACAAACATTCTCTCCCTGACCAAACTTTCATCTGACTCTTCCAAAATCTTCTCAAATATGTCCTGACTGTTGGGCTCCCATCTCTGCATAGCCCAGTTTTAGCAAGAATCCCTCAAAGTCATTTTAACCAGAATCCTCCGCCCTCTATATCTGATCTGCTCCTCATCCTTCACCATCCCCAGGTTGCCCGCAGCAAGAACTTCATTAGGTTGGTTTGGACAGACTCTCCCCTTACCCTGAAGCTTCATCTTAATCATTTTCTATCCTCCACCCCCCATACTTGATTCTTTGCTTATAAAAGCCACACTTTTTCTTGCGTTCAGAGCTGAGACCAATCTCTCTCCCCTACTGCACAACCCCAATGTGGTAGTCCCTATACCTGTTGCAATAGTCTCCTTCCCACCGCCCATGGAATAAAATCTGCCTTAGCTTTCTTAACACATTCATTAATGAAGTATCATGAATAATTTCTTCTAAAAGTCTCCAAATCGAGCCACATTGTCAGGTACTGGGGATTAGGACTTAAACATATGAACTTGGGAGGGGCACACAACTTGGCCCAATGCCAAAGGGTAATAGATGAGTCATATATGTGGATACTCAGCAGCTAGGACATAGAGGAAGATAAAGAACCAATGAGTCAGCCAATTTATTATTTGATATAATAATGTAGCCTGTCTGTTTGCTGTTGCAAGAATGTGATATATTTTCTTTGTGGTCTGATTTTAAAAAATAAATAAGGTTAATTTTTCCTTAAAAATAAAAAAAAAGAACCAACAAGTCTTGAGGGAAAAGAGGCAATGACCCGGCTAGTGGTGTCAGCAATGGGATGTGTGTGTCTGAAGGCAGCTGGGGATGTCCTGACACCTGAGTCTCAAGAGAGTGGCCACTTTTGAAAAGAGAGAAAGAAAGCAGCCATGGGGCATAAAGAAGACAACCAGGTCTCCCTCCACAGTCCTGAGGCCTTTGAGAATACTATTTCCAGGTTTGTAATAATAAAACAATAATAATAATTCCCAGAGGAGAGGGCTGCCTGAGCAATGATGTCCTCAGGCAATAGCCAAGTTTTCGCAAAGGCAGGAGGTGGATGGGATGTTGAGAGAAGAGGCTGAGGATATAAGGGGGCCTGCCAATCAGAGCAGGAGTCTACATCTACAGGGTGTGTACTGTGTGCATCTGTGTGCATGTACATACATGTGTGAGTGTGTGTGGGCATGGGGGCATGTGTTCCATCTATTTCAAGGCCTCCACTCAGACTTTCCCATCTCCAAACCAATAACTCTCACGGTCTACCGCCCATGTAGGACATTTCCACCACTTTAAGTTGGTGGCTGGAAGAACCACACTTACTCAGTCATAAGACCAGGCTGCCTATGAAATGGCAGCTGGTTCGCCAATCAAACTTTCAAATCCACTTGTCAATATGCTCCTGGTGAGTAGTGCCCCCAAGGGCTCATGCAGCCAGCTCTCTCTCCATTATTCCAAGGATAGCCTGAAGTTAAAGAATTACACCCTGAGATTTGGTGTCTCTGTTGCCCTCCCGCATCAAAAGGATCGGATTAAAGTGCCAAGGGCTGAAATGCCTCTTTATTTCATTCCCGGAAGGCCAGGTGATTCCTCCCTTCAGATTTGTATGTGAATGTTCAAAATAAAAAATCAGCTGTGTGCAGTGGCTTAAACTAATCCTACAAGACACATTTAGCTAAATAAGCATGTGCAAATGCAGAGATGTGGGTTTTGAGCTGGATGGAACATCTGAAGGACAGGATGTGCCTGCACGTTTAGTGGAATGAGCCAGGCACGTTACTAAGATGATGCATTGCTGAAGACTGTCTAGAAACAGAAAAATGGACCCGAGCCTGGGCAGGCTCCCTCAGCTTAAATAGATGGGAATCCAAAATGAGGACCTTAAAGAAATGGGTTGAATTTGAATTATTTTAATCACTAGGAGGAAAGAAATCCGGACTTTTAAAAGAAATCGGATATAAGACTATTTGGGCTTATATATAAAGATTACAAATAAGATATATCAGATATATAAAGACTGTCTCACTTTAAGCAATAATAAATTCATCATGTAAATAATTCTATTTTTATTCTTTCAACTGGAGTTTTTAAAAAATCTATTTTGTCTCATGTCTTATCCTAAGTGCTGGGGATATGAAAAAGGCAGGATTCCTCCCTAAGGAAAGTCCAGTCCAGGAGCAGACAGATAGTCACAGATGGTATTGGTTCCCAGTGGAAAACGGCCCAGACTAAATCCCAACTCTTAGTCTGTAGACTCGGGAGCCTAGGGCAGAGGGCATCCAGATTTGCAAAGTCTTATCGCATCAGGCATTTTCTAGAAAAAAAATTTATTTCACACATACATGTACTATTTTAAAGATGAGTGAATAAAATTGTGATGAACCAAGAGAGAACTCATTTAAAAGCTTTTCTGAACTCATGGAGCTTCTTGCCATTATGCATTTTCTCAATCAATGGCCATGAAAAGTACAGCTACATCTAAAAATTCAGGAAATATGTTGAAGCTTCAAACTGGGAAGAGCAGATAGCCACAGGTCTAGTCACTGGCGTAGGATCGCTGCCTCGCAGTGCAATCCCTGTAGAGTCGGGGCACGGGACACAATGCTTCTCTGCTCCATGACCGGATTCTGGATCTCATGTCCCTCTCCTCCTTAGGAATCTCCCTCCATGGACTACCTCTTTTCTTTGATATCTTCAATCTTGCCTTCTTTACCAGATCTTTCCCCTGCTCAAGTCTCTTTCACCTTTACTAGAATATTCTCTGACATGTCAGTTGCATAGACATTTATTGAACTTCCGTATAGTCTTGTCTGGAATGTCAGGGAAAGATTCTCTGAGAAAGTGGGAGTTGACCTCAGAATAATGAGTGGGCACCAGACAGCAAATGTAGGAGCAGGGGGCAGGATAGGAGTTCCAAGCCTTTCTTCTTATTTCCTAAAATGCATCTCAGAACTGTTTGCTTCTGTCCCTCTCTCACACCAGCTAGTCCAATCTGCCATGGACTCTTGCCTGAACATTATAATGTCCCTGGAACTGGTCTAACTGTGGCCACTCTTGCTTCCTGTCTTTCTGGTCCCCACACTGTAGGGTGGTCTTCTCATAAGGTTACTCTCCCCATCTTCTTGCCGCCACCACCTCCAAGGTCCAGGCAGTTCAGCCTTGGCCTAACTCTCCAGCCTCACTAAACATCCTTCATTCCTTCACACTTTTCTCTCTAACCTGCACTGGCCTTGCCATACACCATATTTGCTCTGCTCCCTCCTGTTGCATTTTTGCTTAGCCTTTACTCAGCGATGAGGAATTTGATTTCATTTCAAAAGCAGTGGGAAGTCTTATTTTTTTTTAACAGAGGAGTGAAACATATGATCTGAAATATTCTTAAAAGAGCACCCCAGCTACCAGGTGAAGAGTGAATTTGAGGGGGCAGAGGATGAATCAGAGAGACCAGTGGGGAAGCCATTTCTGAAGCACAGGAAAGAAATAATGGTGACTTGGCCTCAGGTGATGGCAGTACATACGGAGAGAAATAGACAGACTTGAGATATGTTAGGAACTGGAACCAAGAGAATCTGGTGATGGGTTTGATGACAGAGAGTAAAAGAAAGTGTGGGATTTGAGGATGAGAGCTAAGATTTTGACTTGAGCACTTGAGTAGGTGCTGGTTTCCTTTACGGAAAGCCTGTGGAAAGGTCAGCCATGGATGCTCACCGTTTTATCTCTACTGGCCACTTGCCCTTTCCACCACTTTATGGGTAGAGAGTTGTCAGGATAATTTGGATGCAGACAGCTTAATTAGGATCAAACTGAAAGATGCCAACATGTAGAGAAGACTGAGGAGTGTGACCAATACAAAGCATTGTGAAGTGCACTCCTCAGAGATGAACTTGAGATGTTACTCTGTTGGCCCATGACACCAGCATTCATTTTTCTCTGTATGTCAGCCCTTTCTGTATATACTTCCTTCCCTATCCAGCTTAGATATCGTTTCTTATCACTTCAACCTCTCTCTTACCATAGCCTTGCCCCAGCATTCCCCCAATTTCTGGCAAAACACCAACTTTGGATGAATCCAATTATTGCTCATCTCCGGTTGCTAAGCACTGCTGGAAATTCACGCAGATTGGTGCCAGTATAAATCACTGGATTCACTAAATTTATGGTCTCCAACTTCAAATGGACCCTCAGTGCTGCCTGGCAATCCTTTTTTACTTCTCTTGTCATCTCTCTCTCTCATTCTCCACAGAGGTTGTTGCAGATTTTAACCCTCTGTTAAGCTCACTTCTCCTTTTCTCTGAGCAGAAAGGAGACCTGCCTTGGCCTTCTTCCATAACCTGTTTTAAATCTAAAACTATCCTTTCTTGTCTCTCTCTAGTTAAATGTCTCTTCTTCTCTCTGAAAGTAATACTCAGCTTGGGTCCCATTCCCTTCCACTGTATTGTTCAACCACCCTTTTACCAGCTCCTTCCCAACTGCACTGAAACTTGCTCAGGTCCCTCCCATCTTAAAAATTTTTTGAAGAATCTATTTTTCCCTTCCTCCTAACTAGTTTCTACCAGATCTCTCTCCTTTCTTCTTATTAAAACTTCCTGAAAATATTGTCAACACTGTTTTTATCTTTGAATCTTACTACACATTCTCCCCACAAACCACTGTAGTCTCGCTTTCACCATGAACCTGCCCTCACCATTGTCACCAATGATATCTTATGGAGTTCCAATGGTTGCCTTTCAGTCACTGTGTCCCTTGGATTCTCAGGAGCCCTGATGCAGTTCACCACTTTGCCCTACTGGAAACTGTGTTCTCCTTGGCTTCTGTGAACCACATTCTGCTGGTTTCCCCATGATGTCTTAGGCTACTCAGTCTTCCTCTTCTCAACCTTGAATAACAGAGTTGTGTGCCAGGCTTTCTTCTCTTTTCCCTCTATACCTTAATCTTGGATGGATTCTGTGGTTGATTATTGGCAAAAATTATTCCATTTATCTCTTCTTCCTTGTATCTATGTTCTTTGCAAGGTAACTTTGCAATTTATCTTACTAGGAACAGAATCTATTCCTCTACCTCATGAATCTGGACTGGTCTTGATTTACTTTGCCCAACAGAATATGGCAAAGCAATGCTGTACCAGTTGGAAGCCTGAACCTCACTGCGATGTGAGCCAGGCTGAACTAACCTCCTGGATAACAAGAGTCCTATGTCCCAGTCACTTCACCAATAACCAACGCAGCCACTGGTTAGTGAGGCCATGTGAGACCAGCCAGCCTCAGCCAACCTGAAGTCAGCCAAGCCTGTGCTCAGTCACAGAACTTACACCCTCATGAAAAATAATACACAATTGTCTTAAGCCATTACGTTTTGGGATGATTTGCTATGCAGCAAAAGCTGCCTGAGATAGTCTTACTCCCTTTCAGGCCTTTAATGATCATCTTTATGTTGGTAATTCCCAGATTACATCTCTAGTGAGGTCTACCTTCTTAAGGCCAGACTTGCCTACTAGACAACAGGATTTGTCCATCTTTTTATGTGGTCCAGATGCAATGCTACACACACATGTCTCTTCAGCCTCTCAACCACCCTATGTAGTGGGCTTTTTCATTACTCCATCTTACAGATGAGAAAATGGAGGCAAAGAGAAGTTAATGGCAAGCCCATAATCACACAGCTGAAATTGGTAGATCTGAAATTTGAATCTAGGTGTGCCAGAGTCCAAAGCCTATGATTGTCACCACTATATTCTCTTCCCCCACACTTGTAGTTTCAAGTATGTAACATATTCTCATGTCTCTAACTTCACTCATGTTGACTTTTCTTCTTTATGCGTCCTATCCTCCTACTCTTCCTGGCTAACCCCTACTCATCCTTTACAACACTGCTTAGATACTACCTCCTTAAGAAGTTTCTTTGATTCCCCCCCTTCCCCCAGGATGGATCAGATAACCCTCCTCTCTGTCTGCAGAGCATCCCCTATATACCTCTACCTACTCTCACTGCATTATATTAAAGTTATGTCTCTCTCCCTAGACTGTGAAACCCTCGAGGTCAGGGACTCTGGCCCCAGAACAGGACTACTGGGTGTTAGATGCTAGGTAAAGGTTTCACCCAGCCAGATTCCATGAGCCTATATATACCAAAAAATACTAAATAATAATAGTTGCTCAGATATCATCATGGCTCAGCCTATAGTCAGGTAAGTAAAGCTGGAGTACCCCAAACTGCTCAAAATACCCGCTACTCACATAGAAATGGAGATTTCAGACCCTTTGGCAATTTCTAAAGTAATGGGTCTTAAAATGAATTTTTCACAGGCAGAAAATTTGCAAAGCCACTCACCCCAAACTCTAATACGTAAGCTTGAAGAAAAGCTAAGAGATTACAGGGTACCTGCTCTTCCTTCTTTATTTCATCAATAGACACTTTCTCTTGAAAATAGACTCTAAAAGATGCTGGAAATGAGAGATTTAAGAAACGGAACCAGTCACTCTGGCCATATTTCAGGCAATGCAAGATTCAAATGGCCCCCAAAGGACCTATTGCTTTTGAAAATGAAAATGAATCCTTTCTAGGGTGGGCAGGGCTTCCCCAGAGCACCTGTGTCAGAAGCTGCTGTCATCCAGCTGGGGAAGAGAAGGTGTCATATGTTGTGGGCCCATCAATTTCACTTCAGCCATCTTTAATATGATGAGACAGTGATGAAAAAAAAAAAACAACTGCCTTCAGAAGAGGAGAGACTTTAGAGAACAAAATCCTGGGGTTTTGCAAGTGTCCCAAACAATGAAAAAAATGTTACAAAGAGCACAGAAAAGCAAACACTAATATGGTGACATAACATGTCTAGACTACATTTTTCAAAGTTTCTCAGAGAGACACCAGGGGATCTTTCTCCTACCTTTCTAGAACTTTCTATTAAAAGTCCTTGATTCTAAAATTAAATGCATACCACTGAGGGGCTGTAGAGCTAGTTTGTCCATGAGCAAGTGGTGTTGGCACTGTAATAATGGCTTGGCATTATTTTGGAACGTAGATACTGTTGTACATAAGTGTGAGAAAAACTGATAGATTCTCACCAAAAATCTATATTTTCCTCTCCTTGGATACAGATAGACCGCATCTCCCAATATCCTTTGCAGTTAAGTGTGGCCATGAGACTATATTCTAGCTATTAAAACTTGAGGAGAAATTGGGTGTAGCACTTCTAGGCTTTACCCTTAAAAATTCCTATACATCAGTTTTGCAAGATGAAAACAGTTCTAGAGATGGATGGTGGTGATGGTTGCACAACAATGTAAATGTACTTAATACCACTGAATGGAACACATAAAATGGTTAAAATGTGTAAATTGTAGCTTTGGCTGGGTTGCTGAGTTGGTTAAAGCATTGTCCCAATATATCAACATTGTGGGTTCAATCCCCAGTCAGGACACATACAGGAATCAACCAACAAATGCATCAATAAATGAAACAACAAATCAATGTTTCTCTCTCTCGCTCTAAAAAGTAAAGAAGTAAAACTATTGTAAATTTCATGTTATGTATATTTTACCACAATGTAATTTTTTAAAATAATTTTTTAAAAATTTCCATGCACAGTATTGCTCTTGTTTTCTTCCAAAAGGCTAAAAAAAGAGACAAATAACGTAAGGGCAATCTTGGAAGCCATTGAAAATGATAGTCTCTATAAGCATGGTTACAAGTACCAGAAAGAAGCTTCTGTTGTATTTGAGCCACTATGAATATTGGAATCTGTATTATTATGTTGTGTAACAAATTGCCCCAAATTATAGTGGTTCAAAACAATAATTTATCATCTCACATTTTTTTTTACTTTGGGTCTAAGGATTTACTTTTTTAATTCTTGTGTATTCTGTTACAGTTGTCCCAATTTTTCCCCCTTTGCCCTCCTCCGCCCAGCCCTCCCCCACCCCCACTCCCACAGTCCATCCCCACACCATGGTCCATGTCCATGGGTCATTTATACATGGTCTTTGACTAATCCCTTTCCCTTCTTTACACCATTCCTCCCTTCCCCCCTTTCCTCTGGCAACTGTCAGTCTGTTCCATGTTTCCATGTCTCTGGCTCAACTGTGGTACATTTACACAAATGAAATACTATGCAGCAGAAAGAAGAAGGAGTCCCTACCCTTTGTGACTGCATGCATGAAACTAGAAACTATTATACTAAGTGAAATAAGCCATAAATAATAAGCAAAAAAGGGAATTACAATCTTATATAATTTAATTTCAGAAGTGATGTCTCATATTTCTACTGAGTTCTGTTCTTTAGAAGCAAGTCACTGGGTCCAGCTCACACTCAAAAGGAGGGAACTACACAAGAAGGTGGAAGCCAGGAGACAGGGATCATGGGAAGGCATTTCAGAGACTCCTTCCCACTGGGTCTATTTGTTACTGCAGCTAGCCTACCTTAACTATTATCATATTTTGCCATGTATAGGGAGCACTTTTTTGCCCAAATTTTTGAGGGAAAAATAAGGATGTGCATTATACGTGGGTAGTACTAATTCTGTACCTGTCTAAATGTTTTTAACTTTTTATTTATACTCATGCATTCAAAGTGTAGCTCTAGCAAGCAAAATAATGTGTACGCTAAAATTCCCTTATAATACAATATCAAGTATCTAAATATCAATTAATTAATTAATTAATTAATTCCCTGAAACTTTGGGCCAAAAACGTGGGTGTGCATTACACACAGGAAAACACAGTGCATTATGTCTAATGGAGCAGTTTGCAGCTTTGTTATTGCTGAGAGTTCTGTTTGAATGTTTTACTCCATGCATGCTGCCTATTCCTAGGAACAGAGGCAGAAGTGCCCAATCTCAGGTTATTCATAACTGAAGAGATAAGTGATGGCATTTCATGAATTTTGCTGGCATGATTCATATCAGCATCATGACCCCAGCTAACCAAATCCAAGACCAAAGGTAAAATTAGTTTCCTTTTGTTGCCAGATGCTCCTTCTTCCCTTCCCTTGGTGACTAAAATCTGTGGGGAAATCTATTTCCCCACAGGGGTGGTTTTGCCACCCTATTCTCTAAAGGGTCTGGCCAGTTCCTTCCACTTCAAAAGGTGGAGGAGGGAGTACATTAGCCTGGCTTTCACAACGCTGGAATTGAGGAGGGGCTGGCCAGACAGCTGTCAGATGCGAAGATGCTCGCTTTGTGTGTAGCTCAACTTAATTGTTCATCTGGCTAAGCCCCATTCCTCTCCAGATGTTGTATCACAGCACTGCTGGAATTGCTGCTTTCAGCCTCCTCTCATCACCCTAATTAAGCCAAAATAATAAGGCAACATGTTAGACACGATGATCAAGTTTTAATTAGACTTTGATAAACCCAATGTGGATTTGGTCTCTTCAGGTGCAACAATTCTGATGAGCAGTGAGGTCAGTGAATCATGAGATGGCTTGGGCATAAATAGCAACTATAATCTCAGTCTCATTTGTGTGGAGGGAGGCCAGGGATTGGGTACATGTGTGACCATAATAACCCTTCACATTTGAGGACACTTTACAGTTTGCAAAGGTCTTTCAGCCCTCTGCTGCGTGATTGTGTGAACTGAGGCTCATTTCACAACAAGGCATCCAGGCCCGGATGAGAAGAAGGGAGAAGCTAAGGTTGAGTCAATTCCTAAGACATAGCAGACACTGTGCTAGGAGCCTCGTAGGTGGAATAGAAGTCAAATGTCTCACCCAGAGTGTCAGGACTTAAGAAGTGTCAGAGGGAGAACGCCCACCCAGGTCTGTTCATTTCCTTCATAGAACTCTTGTCACCACTTTGTGCAAACAATCTTCCAGAGGCAACAGTCACAGAAGCAGAGCCACAGAATTAAAGCTGAAAGTGCCCTTAGAGATGGATCCAAGCTCTTAACTGTACAGATGGGGAAGCCAAAGCAGATAGGAGAAGGCATACACCCTGGTCACACAAGAATTTGGTGGCAGAACCAGACAAGAATTTCCATGTGATACTGACACTCTCTCTAATTTATTTAATTCAATTCGATTCAACAAATATTTGTTGAGCATCTAGTATGTGCCACACACTGTACCGACAGATGAAAAGAGGTAAAGAGCCATGCTCTAGTGGATTTCCATTCGGGGGAATGGGGAACAGGGAGTAAATAAATAAGTAAATCATATAGTATGTTAAGAGAGAATAAGTGCTGTGGACACACACACACACACACACATACACACAAAGACAATAGAGCAGAATAAGAGGGATGGAGAACAGCAGAGATGGATGAGCTTAAATTTAAACAGGTCTTAACTGAGATTGAGAAAGCTTTGTAAGGGCAAAGGTCTCCATTCATTTGTTCACACGTTCATTCACTTACTCATTCTTTGAGAATTTACTGAACACTCACTTGTGTCCAGACTTTTGACAGATGTGGGCAGTGATATCAGTAGCACCCACCTGAATGCCCAAGAACACCACTGTGGTCTGAGGTCTTTTTTCCTAAGAAATGGCATACTCCGAGCTTGTTGCCAACCAAGGGCCTCTAGTGCTACTGACCACTTCCACATGGCACAGGGCATCTGGATGCAACATGAAAAGTGTGATGGCCAAGCAGTGGTTGGGCATGGAAGGGAGCAGTCTTCCTCCCCTCCCAATAACTCACCATGCATGCTACCCTTGCTAGTCTACCTCCATGGATAATGTCCCACCTAATCTTTGCCCACCTTTCCCCTTCAAAGTTTCACCAGACTAAGCCCTATGTGAAGCCTCCAGGGGTCAGCTAGTTACCTCTGTAAACTAAATATATCTGCAGATTTTTGTGTCTATTCCAGTCTGCTAATCAGGCCTACTGACCCCAGACCACTCATTTTCTCCCTACTTCTACTTTGTTGAAACAGCAGTCTAAAGATAAGCGGTCTCTGCCAAGGGCCTTCATATACACTGTGGGGAAGCAATAATCTTTTGCATATGCATAGAATTTTATGATTGACAAGGTAGTTTCATATTCATCATGTCATGTAAGCCCCATGAAAGTTCTGGGTTACCATTTTTCACCCAGATTAGTAAGCCTATGCTCTTAGGAATGAAAGATTTGTCCAACATCACACATTGAAACACAGCTAAATGTTCAGTGCTCTTTCTAGAACACCAAGTTGGTTGGGCCTATGGACAAAGTAGAGGTAACCCAGCCTCAAGTTAAATAGAAGAGTAATAGAAAGAAACCCAGGGAACTAAAACATGAAATTCAGGAGCAGTAGACTGTAGTATTTCCAAACTTTAATGTATACATGCCTATACAGCTGGCCCTCAGGCCACACTTTGAGTAGCAAGAGGATGATGCGAGTCTACACTGAGTCATTTGATTGGAAGAAACTCAGACCCCAGTTCTGCCCTCCTGTCACCATGTGACTTCCAGCAAGTCTTTTCATCAATCTGAAACTCAGGGTGGTTATCTTTTTCCCCAAACTTGGCAACAGAGAAATGCCCAGGTGGGCACTCAAATTTGTCTCTAACAAGACCTTGACTGATCAATGCCCTGAAACTGTCAGGTGGGCTTATCCAAGGTGTGTCCTGTACAAAGGCAACCACCCATAGGGCAGTGGGTGTCAGCTGAAATCCAGCCTACACTCCACTCCCCACACAGCACCCCCTGCCCAAGGCTACATCCACCTAAAGGAAGGGGCATCATTTCTCTCACTTACACAAGGGCACCATGGACCACAATCCTTGACAATCACTGAAGGCCTAATTGATCTGCCTCTATAGGTCTTTTCCTAATTGCCAAACTTCTCATCTATACTTTGTCTCTTCCTCCGCCAGGACTTTACTGAGTCCCACCCCTATCTATAGCTTTGTGGTAGGGTCTATGTTCACTCTTTACCATTCATTTACTTAACAGCAAATATTTGTGCAGTGTCCTCTGAGTGCCAGGCATGGCTCTGGGCACTGAGAATACAGTGGTGAACAAAAACAGACAAAGCCCCTGCTCTTATAGAGCTACCATTCTCAGAGGAAAGAGAAAATACATTATCTTAAATGGCAGGCAGCAATATGTGTAATGAAGACAATGAGGTGATATTTGAGCAGAGACCTGAAGAAGGTGAGAGAGTGAGCCTTGCAGGGTGGTTAGAGAAGTACACTTTGGGCAGAAGAAGGGCCTCTGCAACAGGCCGAGGCAGCAATGTGCATGGCATGGTCAAGGGAGCCGTCCCAGTGTGTCTGAAACAGTGTGTGTCAGTGGGAACATGGAGTCCCATGGAGAACTTTGGGTTTCATTCTAAACATGATGGGATAATGCTGAAGACCTTCGTGCCCAGGCATTGTTGCTGCTACCATTACACCCCCACTTTTGTTTCCAGTTTAAATGTTTTAAGGGGCTGGGGTGTGATGTAATTCATTCAACAAATTCAGCAAATATATCTTGAGTCTCTACCACATGTCAGGTACTGTTCTAGGCCCCAATTGAGGTCCTGAGAATATTAGCCCAAAGTATCCAACTTGATATTCCGAAGCATTCCCATTGCTATCATGAGGACCTGAACCTCCATACTGCTTTCTTTTTTTATGAGATCCACATAGGGTATGCTGGTGCTTTTTCAAGGAGCCTACCTCTCTTTGGATTTGCAAGTTGAATTAGTGATGGGATAAGACAGAAAGAGTTCAGGGGTCCACTACTGCCTACACCCAAATGCTCTGTGTTGGTGACTCTTGGGGAAATCAAGAACAAGAGGTTGATGCCAGGTTGAGATCAATGTGAAGCATAAATTAAAGATAACCCTGGAAGGAAAAAGTTTATGGGTCTGAGCTTCTTGAGGAAGGTGGAATTGACCTTGGAAAAGAACATAAGCCTTGGGAATGCATATAAATTCTGGGGAGAAATGGAAATGTGACGGGACGCTTGACCTTGCTTATATTTCCCATGCATGTACAGAAGAAGTCTGCCTAAATTGTATCTGCTCAAGATCCAGCATCTTCTTTATAGGAACATACTTAAAACTTTCATCACTTCTGCCTTCCAACAAATGTCTGCCTTGTGCTTAGTTCAGTGTTTCCAGTGCCTATCACAGAACCTGGTTCATAGTAGGCACTCAGTAAGTACTTGCTGGGCCAGTAAATGGATGGATGGAAGGAAGGATGGGTGGATGAATGGAGGGCTGGGTGGGTGAATAAGTGAATGTGTATTACGATGGCCATCTGGGTGTAGTTTTAGCTTGTTGGTTCCAAGGTATATGCATGTGGAGGTAAGGAAGACTGATTAAATTATCTTTTTTGTATAGCACCTAGACTGTGGCCTTGTACAAAACAAGAGCCTAATAAATGTGTGCTGAATGAAAGAAGATAAGCTCTGACCAGAAACGTGAGTCCAAAGGTCCAGTTTTTTCCATGAAACTTTAATGCCAAGAAGGATTTCTGCATATGAAATTCACCCTTCCCCATGCACCTTTACATAATTCAAGCAGCATGTAGTTCCTTGGGGACTTCTTTGGACATTAAGTTCTCTCTCAACAGTCTGAGGATTGAACAGCTGCACTTAAGCAATTACCATCGATTTGTCATTATGAGGGGGGTATAGGAGCAGTAGGAGGAAGGGCATGGAGACGGGACAAAGGTGCAGGACAGCCAGGGACAGAGGGACTCTGAGACCAAGAAACGCAGGACTCCCTTTGTGGAAGCAGTAAGCTGAGAGAAGTCGGTGCACCTGGAAGAACTGGAATGCAGGACACGGCCATAAATGCCCCCAGAGCCTTTAGGCTGGTTCCTGGCGTGCTTGTTTCTTTCCCCATGAAGAGTATCTATCCTGCACCCCTCAACATCAGCTTGACAAGCGCATCTCAACAAGGCAAGTCAGAAAAAGGAAGAGGTTAAGAGGTTGTCTTTGTTTTGTAGAGAAAACCCAGGAGATGATGAGAAAAGCATCCAGGAGCCTTTTGAAGATGCGAGTCCCCGGGGAGCTGTCAGAGAAGTGAGAAATGTCTGAGACAGGGTATGCCGGCTCCCTGACCTTGGCTCCAGGAAACATCTGTGCTGATGTCTGGATAAAGACAGATGTCTTGATAAGAAGAGAAGTCTTGATAAGAATGAGTCCAGGTTGGAGATGACTGAGACTGCAGTGTAGCAGCTGGCTGGGAGCCTCCAGGAGAAATAATAAATGACTCCTGCGGGCCTCCACCCCCAGCTCCAGAAGGGGAAGCCCTGAGATAAAAGAGAAGGGATTACCAGCCCCTGACTCCCCATTTAAAAGGAAATGGTCTCCAGTGGAGATGGGGTGGGAGAAGAACCCTTGGACCCTCCCACTTCATTGCGAATTAGTGGTGCTAAACCCTCTTGAGAACAGAGACACCTGGAGAGGGAGAAGTGAGAAGAAAACTGGCATTTAGCACCCATCCCACACCAAGGCAGGCAGCCTCACAGACCTTGTTGGATCCAACCCTTCCCACAGTTCTCTGGAATGACTACTATACTTCCCATCTGCAGTGGGTTGAATTGTGGTTCCCCTAGATAGGTTACTGTGATGTTACTTGGAGAAAGGGTCTTTGCCGAAGTAATTAAGTTAAGGATCTTGAGATGAGATCATCTTGGATTATCAGGTGGGCCCTAACTCCAATGCCAAGGGTCCTTATAAAGAGACAGGAGAGAAGGTGCTAAAATCATGGAGAAGGCCATGCAGAGACAGAGGCAGAGATTAGAGGGATACGGCCACCAGCCAAGGAAATCCTGGAGCCGCAGAAACTGGAAGGGGCAGGAATGGATCCTCCCTAGTGTGCAGACAGAGTGCAGCCCCGCTGACACCTTGTACACCCAGCCTCCAGAACGATGAGAGAATAAATACTTGTTATTTGAAATCACTGAGTTTGCGGTAATTTATCCAGCAGTCCTATCACATCATTTCATTGATGAGAAAAATGAGGCTCGGAGAGGGCGAGAGACCTTTTTGAGGACACCTGGCTCAGATGAGATGCATCTGGGTGACAGACACTGACAGGGCAAAAGGTTAGCATGTGCCACCTGCAGAAATGAGTCCAGAGGGGCCACCTGAATGGACTTCCACGATCAAAAATGTGGAGAGCACTTTAGCAGGTTCTCTCTGCTAGTGTTTGTGGTAAAAGCTCTAAGAAATCTACCTACATGTCACCTTCTTGGCAAGACCTGTCCTCACACTAGGGGAGCTTAGGTTCTTACCTAGCTGTTCCTTCTCACAGTACCTTCCCTGGGCTTCCCTCTGAGCTCACACTCCCAAGCCTGAGTGAACACAGAGCTTGCTTTCGTGTAATGTACCAACACTTGGTACATGACAGGTACCCATTAATAACTGCTAAATGGATGATCAAGAAAAATATGTTTAACTTTAATGCAAGGTTTTCCCAACTTGTTTAATTATTAAATCCTTTCACCTATAGCACCCGAGAACACCCCGTTTGGAGAGAGATGGGGGTCTCTGCCAACGAGTTGGGCTGATGACACTGATTTTTCCTGAGGCAGCTAGAGTACTGACCTCTCCATCCAGAGGACCCCTCAGCCCAAGGAGAATCTGCTCTCTCCCTGGGACTTCATGAGGCCTTGTAACCCCTATGAGCATGTATATGGGATTAGGGGGGGACAATGAGGAAGAACAGACAAGCTGATTTAAAATCTAATGGGAAAACCAACGTGTGATTACTAGCCAGAAGAATTCTGAAATTAAAAAAAAAAAAAAACAATAAAATTCATGAGTCTTGCCAGATATTAAAACATAATAAAAATCTATAATACTTAAAACTGTCTGGTACAAAGACAGGCCAGCTGAGTAAAGGAAAATAGAATCCAGATGGAAATCTAAGAACACGCAGGAATTTCATGTAGGGTGAACATGGTATTACAAATCGGGCAAAAGGATTCTTCCACAAGGGGAGTTGAGACAACCAACCTGCCATCTGGAAAGAAAGTAAAGCTGGATCTTGTCTTCACTTCTCACATTAAAGCCAATTCCAGATGGAATGAGGATTTCAACATAAAAAATAAACCCATAAAAGTACTCGAAAGGAACATGGGAGACTTCTTTATGACTATGGAGTAAAGCCAGACTTTCTAAGCAAGAAAACTCCAAACTGAAAAAATAAAGCAATGATTCATTTGAGTAGAAAAATTAAATTTTCTGAACTTTGGAAAGTACTGTAAGGAAACTCCAAAGTCAACCAAAAACCTGAGAAAAATATAGCCCCTACAACTTATATGACAAACAAAGGCCTGGTTTACTTCATGTATCAAAAACTCTTAGACATTGATAAGAAAATGACAAATAACCCAACAGAAAAGAAAATGGGCAAAAAACAAACCAAAACAAAAAACACAGACAACTCAGAGAAAAAAACTGCAGATGGCTAGTAACCTATTTTAAAGTATTTTTTAAAGCACCTTTCATAATGAAAGAAATGTACATTTAAATGACAATTTATTTTTCACCTATAAGATTGGGAAAATTCAGAAATTTGATAAGACACAGCGGTGGCCTGGGGTAGACAAATAGCCACTCTCGTGCCTGTTGGTGGAAACATAAATTAGTGCAGGTTCTTTTCTGGGGAATTTGGTGACATCTATCAAAATGAGAAGAGTGGGTCAGAGGAACCGTGGATGCACATTCCTGCCTCGAGTGTGCTTGGGCTGAATCCTGGCCAGGCCCTTAAGGTCCCCAAGGCCACCTCTCCTCAGCCACCTGCCAGGACCCCACAAACACCTTCAACTGTCACCAGCGCTGAAGACCTACTGTCTATGCCTTACCACTCTGACTGGGATGCTGGCTTTGGAGAAAACTCTGCCAGGTGTTTTCTTCTCAAGTCCCATTAAGACAGGAAACACACTGAGAAACCAAAGGCACTGGCAACCTGTGAGGTAACCAGTCTCCCTTCAGAACACCAAGAAGACAGCCCATGGCTCGTGGAAGGGGGATTGGATACAGTGGCAGGTGCATTACACTTGTCCAAGATTGTGATTTGGTCATCATGGCAATCATGCAAACTGGCCACTGACCCGAATAACCCCCACTTTGTGATTTCTCTGAGACCCATGTAACCAGGAAACCAGATTCTCCATCATGAAACCAACTTCCACTAGATGCGGGCTCAGGAACCTGCCTGGTGGAGTATCTATGTGACAAGCTCATCCTGGGAGATGGTGACAGTGAGAGCTAAGCCCCGGGCTGGCTTCCTTGTAACCAGGGCAGTGGCTTCCCAATGTAGCATGTGTGTCCTTGAGTTACCTGTATCCATTCTGTAAGCTCTACCAAAACACCCACCACATTTTCTTTGAATGTTTCCACCTTCCCTTGCATAAACGAGTCTTGTACCCCCTAGCCAAAGAAATATTAAAACAGTGCATACAAACATGTTAACCTAGCAATTTATCCTTTAGGAATTTATCTTTCATATATGCTCACAAATGTGCTAAAGACATGCCCCATTATAGGATTGGTAGAAATAGACAAGAAATAAATTTAAATGTCAATCAATAAAGAACTAGTTAAATTATAGGACATCATGCCATGGAAAATTAGGCAGCCATGTAAAAGGAAGAAACAGCTGATAGAGATACACCTCCAAGATACATTAACTTTTTTCTAAAGCTAAGCACTGCATGTTCCATTATTGGGGCAAAAATATTATTTATATGCATACAATATTTCTAGAAGAAAAATGGTCAGTATAAGAAATACACAATAAAAAGGATTGCTCCTTCCCACTGCAGGCCAACCCTACCCTGACTATAGAGGAGGGAAGATCTAGTCTCTGAAATGTGAGGATCTTCAGATACGGTCCTTCTCCCAGCCCAGCAGTCCAGAGCACAGAATTGGGCTCTTGCTTAGATTTGTCATCCAAAACCTGCTTGACCAACCAGATCTTCAGCAAGGATGGGTCGGGCTGTTCTGTTCTGGCCCGGACCCTGACAGCTGCCTTCAGACGCAGAGCCTGGAGTCCAGAAACCCATGTACACGCCTCCAGGGCCAGTTGCCCATGTTGTGTGAAGAACATGGAATACCTAGCTCCATCTCTGGGAGTCCTGTATGAACACTGCCTCCTGGAGGATCTACAACTGCAGCTGGAGCATCAGACACTGCTTCCTCAAGTGCTGAGCTCTGCCTTCAGAAAAGCTGGGTAGCGCCTCCTGGAGGCATCAGCCCCAACACACACCCACAGTCCTCAGTGCAGCTTCCTGGGATCTTGAGTCCTCTGCCTAGAGTGCTGATGGCTGTCTGTCTGGAGCACACAGCACTGCTTACCTGGGCCTCAGAACCCGTCAGTCCTGAGTTCTTTCTGCTGGGGACCTGCGTAGGACCCCCAATTGCTGCAGACTGCATGCATGGACCAGGGTTGAGTGTGCCAAGGGTTTTGAGCACTCTCTTTTGAGATGTGATCATTGTATCTGACTGAGTGGGAAGGATCCCCATCTCCACCCCCACCACCTCATCATGAACCACTACTGTCTCAGACCAGGCTTTTTTTCTTCCTGCCATCTGACCACCTGTTCAGCATCTTCCCCAGGATAGTTCAACCCTGCAACAGCAGTAATATATTTACTAAACACCGACTGCATAGTGGACACAATGGTACCTTGATACCTACTGTGTGCTGGGCATGGTGGTAACCTTGACACCCACTGTGTGCTAGACATGATGGAAGTCTTATAGTTTGGTAGCAATAGCAAAGGACAGGATCTACTTCCTTGACCTTGGTCTTGCTTAGGTGCATGCAGGGTGGTCTGGTGGTTTTCTGAGCTGCAGAGAGTGAGTTTAGCAGTCAGGATATAGATCTGGGTTGGACAAGCTCCCAGAAAGTTGAGGGCTAGAGAGATGGATCAGCTTCATTTCAAGAATGGCCAGAAGATCTGAGATTTGGTGTGAATACTGATAGGTTGGATCCTAAAACATACCGATTTAGTCTTGGGGTGAACCAGGGAAACCCATGCAAGTCTTACAGGCCAGAGGTTAGACCAGTGGAGCCCCGGATGTCTTGACCCCTGTTCTGCCTACCTTTCTCTCCATCACCAAGTTGAGCCATACTGATAATGAAACCACTCCAAGTCATGAGAGCAGATTTTTCCAGGTGTTCCCTAGGAAATGGCATCAGCAGCTGGTTTGCCCCTGGGCTGCCAACCTGGGCACATTGTCAGTGGTTACTGTGTGGTGACTTTAGCAGTCAATCTCTACCACTCTTTCCCTACAGTAATCCATATCCTCAATGCCGGCTTGGGTTTTCTGGAAAAAGATGGCTTCAGGAAGCCTCATGCCTGCTTGAGACATGTTGCAAATGATAATACCAATCAGAAAGTTCTGCAGCTGTGGTTCTCATGTGTGACACCCCCATGCTGTCCAGTGGTAATGAAGTATATGAGCATCACACCAGCACCTGGCTATAAATCTCAGTCCCCAGGAAGTTGCTTAACTTTTCCATCCCTTAGTTTTTTCACTGGCAAAAGAGGATGAAATTCATATTGCTTTCCTAGGGTTGTGGTGCAAATTAAATGAGTTAATGCATTTAAAAGCACTTAAAACAATGTCTGACACACACTAAATACTTCATAAATATTAGCTAATATCGCTACTAATGATGGTATGCTCTTGAACATCAGACATTATCTTTCACCTGCATTCTTATTTAATCCTGGCACAGTGCTCAGAGGCAAGTATCGTCACCCCCATCCCCCTGTGTTGATAAGAAAACTGAGTCAAAGAGCAGCAGTCACTTGCCCAGGGTCTGACATCTAGAAGGTGGTGCGGCTGGAACGTGAACCCAGGCAGTCGAGCCCAGAGCCCATTTGACTCTAACCACTGCGCACATGGCCCAGTGGAAGCAGCCTTCTTGGATGGGTTTGTTAGAAGCATCATTCGACCCTAGGTTTCTTCAGAGATGGGAGACCCTGCAAAGTCCCCCTTTGGGTATTGCAGGGACAATTCCTTTTGATATAGAAGGTCACCTGGCTGAAGTCACTATAGCAGTCATCCTTGGTGTAGGTGAGCTGGATCCAGCAACTGCAGGGGAGCCAGGACGAGAGTCAGCACTTGTAACAGCTTGGACCTACCCAGCACTGAGCAAAACCCTTCATCCCCATGGAAGCTTCAAAGAGCCCTATGTATTAGGTACTAATTTATCCCATAGCTGAAGAAGCTGAGACACAGACATGTGAAGCCATTTGCCTGAGATCACACAGCTCAGAAGGGACAGACCTGGACTGAACCCCAGACAGTCTGGCTCTAGAGGCCCTGTCTTAAATACCACCCTAAACTGTGTGTGAAGTTGGTTGCCCAGAACTCATACACTGAGTGTTAAGGGTTGATCCTCAGGACCTCTTATGCTTCAGCAAAGCAAGAAGCATCTAAGTCCCTGGGCAATCCAGGAAAATCTGACAATCCCAGGGGAGAATGGATGTGGAATGGTGAAGAGGTACAAGACTTTGGTCTCCTCACGTATTGCTCCATGAGCTTCAAGAAGGAGGGGTACAGGGATGGGGACCAGGTGAGCTGGGTTCTGATTCCAGATGTATCATTTCCCAGCTTGGGACATCAGCATTTTTTGTCTGTAAATTAAGGTGATCAGTTGATACAAGCTCTAAAGCTCTCTTTTGCTCCTATCCTCCATCTGAGGCTGACATCTCCAAGGGGGTGGGGCTCCTTCTCCACTTGTCTTTATCAGCATTGGCAGATGTTTAGAAGGTGATACCTGCACCTCTGATGTGAATGGTCCCTCAAAAGGCCCAAGAAGTGGGATGAGTCCTGGGCAGCCTCCAAGGTCAAAACATGAGCTCAGGGTAGAAGCTGGAGAAGGACTGGATTGAGCTCTGTAGAGGAGAAGAGGTATAATGAGTTGTCTTAGGGAAGATGGGGCTCTTCATCTCTGAAAGTATCTGCGCAGAGATGCATGTTCATCTACTGTGGCTTGGAGAGGGAGTTCCTGCCTTCCCTAGCAGATTCAGGATGCATCACATCTTAGTCCATTCATTCACTGACCATTTATTCATCCAGTGAATATTTAATGAGCACCTACTATGTGTCAGACACTTGGCTAGAAACCATTGCTATAAAGATGAACAAGTCTTACCTTAGGCCACAAAGGTGTGTTATGGTACAGGCGTATAGAGAAGGATTCTCACCCACTGAGTTGTAACCTTTTGGTGAGTCATGCACCGCTTGAAGAAAGTGCTGGACATGCTCATCTACACAATATTGTATATTCAAATTTGAGGTCCACAGGGGAATGAGAAATGGTGCCCTAGAATCCCTGCTTCCCACCTAGAGCTCCCGTGCCCACACAGCTAAGCAGGGACTGGCTAGATGCCACCATGCTGGGAAGATGGCAGACACCTCCAGGGACAAGGAGGTGAAGCGCGCATGAATGCAGGGCAACTGTGAACTGAACTAGTGTTGAGGGAAGCCAGGCATGGTGACAGGATCCAAGCTCTGAGAGGGCGGGGCAGACCTGCTCCATCAGTTCAGGGTCCAAGAGGAATGAATGCTTCTGGCCAGATGAGCAGGGAAAGATGTTTATGAAGTGCAGGGCAGGGACTAGGGAAGAATGAGAGTCAGAGGAGGTCTTTTCTTGGAATTGAAAGAGAAAAACCAAGTAGGCTCATTGGAGGTGGGGGAGTTGAAGAAGACCCAGGCAGAAAGCAGGGCACTGTCAGTTCCCCACCAGTCCCTTGAAGGATTAGATGTGGGAGGGGGTAGAAAAAGCCAACATAGCCAAGAGGTCTGGTCAGAGAAGCACTGGGCAGCTACCCCGAGCTTCCGCAGGGATTTCCCTGCTTTTGCTCTGTGGGAAGTTAGGGCTGACGAAGGATGTCCAGGGGGTGGAGACTGAATGGGTGAGCGCTGCCAACAACCCTCAGAAATGCCACGAGGATCCTGGCTCCAGGGTCAGTCCAGGCTATGGGGCTAGGGCCTTAAAGCAACACCCTCATGGTGCATCCCGGAGAACAAAGGGGCTGGGACCTCCCCTGAAAAGGCCTTGGAGATGGCAAAAAACTAGATGAAAAGTTGGGATTAGAGGGCCTGCCTCTGAAATGAAGCTGACCATCGATTCATCTTTCATCAAGGGGGGGTTCAAAGAGCTTCTCCCAGGGTGACGTTATTCCCAGCACTGGTCTTTCATGATGAAAGCCTGGGGTGGCTGTCTTCATTGTTAGGGAGGCTCATAAGACAGAGGCGGCCCGTCTCCATCCAGCTTCCTGTTAACTTGAAAAAGACAGAGCCCGAAATCTCTCTCCTACTGTGTGCCAGACACTTCTGGCCACTTTGCATACACACCCTATAATCCTCAACAGTTATGATTGTCTTTTTAGCCAGGTACTTTTTTTAAAAAAAAGCTGAGATTTGAGGTGTTTTAGTAATAGTTCAAGGTCACAAATTAGTAATGACAAAGCTGGGATTCAGACCTGGTCAGTCTGAGAGCTGCCCACCGGACAAACTGCTCCCTTGTCACTGTGCTGACCTGGCCCCTCCTTTGATGCCACGGGGCTGTCTTTTTGCAAAGCCTTTCATACTTTGACATTTCAATAACCACAATAACCACACTCCTTACTGGCAAGGATCTGGATCGTGCTTCTGGTCGGTCATGCTTCTGGCTTCCTCCCCCAATGGCAACATTAGCTCCCGGTGCCTGGCACATCCAAACTTTCACCCCCATTCTGGCTTCCTCTATGTGGCAACTGGCACCTCCATGCCACCAATCCTTAATGCCAGTGCTCCTCCTTTGTAAGCCTCATTTTGGTATCAACCCATGCACAGCTCAGCCAGCTGAGACATTGGAGGCAGGCTGGCTGGACCTGATGCCATCCACTTTATCTCCACCTCACTATGATCCATCCATAAATATCTTCTGATTATGTCACAGGCTTTAAGCCCGCGCCTCGTCCACATTTAGTCCAGCTTTCCCCAGCCACAGAAAATTATCATTCTCCAAAACTGGCTCTGCCAGCTGAGATTTTGTATCCTAAAACAGTCTAGCCCAGGATGTCCAAAAACCTGTCTCTCAGTTCACTGAGGTCTGCGCCATTGTGTCTCAGCCTAGGATAGAGCTGGGAGTTCAGCAGCTTGGCCACCGTGGTTGACAGTAGAAGCTGGCCTCACTGCTCCATCTGGCCTAATTCTGAGCAAGCCCAGGCCTTGGGCCCTTAAACAAATGCCATCGTGAGCCATGACTTAACTGTTCCCTGTCTTTCCTCCCCAACAAAATCTAGTGTCTTCAGGTTAGTCTCCTATTACATGTTCAAAATAACTAATTTCACCAATAAGTGGAGGAGGAGAGGGGAACTCTCATTTCCTGGAGTTGAAGCCCTAAGTCCCAACGTGATACTATGTGGAGAAAGGGCCTTTGGGAGGTAACTGGGGTTAGATGAGGTCATGAGGGTGGGGCACTCACGATGGGGTGACTGTCCTTATAAGAAGTCACATTGATGAGCTTGCTCTCTCTCAACATGCACACAAAGAAGAGGTCATGTGAGCACACAGAGATGGTGGCTGCCTGCAAGCCAAAAGAAGAGGCTTCTGAATGAAACCTATATTGCTGGCACCTTGACCTTGGACTCCCCAGCCATTGGAACTGTGAGAAGCAGGTGTCTGATGTTTAAGCCACCCGGTCTGTGTTGTTTTGTTATGATACCCTGAGCAGACCTGGATGGGGGCATCCTGTCCTTTAACTCTCCAACACCCAGTGCGCTGTGGGGCACACACCTCTGCTTTTCACTCCAAGCTATTTCCCCCTCTTCCTTAGTTTACAAAACCCCAATCGTCCATTGTCCTCTGTATTGGGCACACCTAGTGTGCTTAGGAAGGCAGGTCCCTTCTTCAGCTCCAGGGCCTCAGCTTAGGCTGAACAAGTGAACATGACCTTCATTTAAACTCCAGTTTCAGAGTCTGAGCTCAATAGACAAACTCCTTGGGTTCAAATCTCATCTCCAACAATTACCTGCTGAGTAGCTTCAGGCAAGGTTTGTTTGTTTACCTCTTCACCCCTGAGAAGTACCACCAATTTCTTGGTATTGTTGTATTGAGTAAGTGAACCCATGTAAGTATTTAGAAAGGTACCTGCCATGTAATAAGTACCCCATAAATGTTACTACTGTTACTGCTGTATTGCTATTGCTGTTATTGCCGTGAGCTACCATGGGGAAATCTCCTGGGTGCTTCTATGCAAGATTATGTTCCTTGATACAAAGGGAAGTGATAAGGAAAGCCACTTCCTCCTTTTGCCTTGAATTTGACTGTGACAGATTTTAATGCCTGGAGCTGCCATCTTGGGATTTTGAAACAATAAACTAAGGACGAAAAAGCAAACATGCTGGTACCGCAATGTAGAAATTTAGAACAGCCTATTTCCAAATTTCTCTTTGTGTGAAATAATGATTAGCCGGTCTATGCTATTATTGACCCATTGCAACAATGAGGAAACTGAGGCTGGGTAGAGCGCTGGCGGGGGGTGGTTAAGTAATTTGTTCAAGATCACACAGCTAAATAGCAGATTTGGATTCCAAACTAAAGCCTAGGCTCTTCCCTTGGACCCAACAGAGCTGAGGCTCGGACAGACGAGTGCTCACTTCAGAGAGGAAGTGAGGGAGGGGCAACTCTCCGTGACTCCATGCCTGCTCTGGAAGAGGTGTATCAGAGCAGGTGCCTGGCCTGCCTGCCTCCAATGCCTCGGCTGTCAATAAAACCCCCAGGCTGACTGTGGCAAGCTGCAGATTCATGCAAATTCAAGGCCTATATTTAGCAGTAATTTAGCTGTCATCAGTCAGAGAGAGAAGAAAAAGCCCTCCCCAATGTAATGGTTATTCATATCGACTACCTACTCCTCAGATGCCTTATAAATCCAACAGAATCTGACTCAAAGCAGCGACTGCGCACAGGGGGCTGGCTGGCTTGGATTATTCTACCCTCCATCTCCACTCCTTCCCCGGGCAGAGATGAAGGGGCAATGGCCTGAGTACAAAGGGAAGGAAGGTTCATTTCTCATGGAGGGTGATGATAAGGGAGAGAGATGGAGAGTGATGAGTCAGTCATAGAAATCTAATAAAAACCAGAAACAAGAAGAAAGCCAATGAGTCAGAGGATGGCGGAACTGGGAGCACCCTGGGAAATCAAGCGCCCTAACCCTGAGGAAACTGAGGCCAGGGAGGGGAATAGTCACAGTTACCATAATAATTACCTACCACAAGGACCATTAAGAGAAAGCTTTCTCTCTATACCAGGCACTGCACTGAGCCCTTCACAGGCAGTCATTTGCTTCTCCTTGTAACCCTGTAAGACCAGAGTTATTGTCCCAATCTACAGACCAGGGACAAGAGATACAAAGAGATTCAGTCATCTGTTTTCGGTCCCAAAACAGCAGAGTCAGGATTTGAACCCATGTCTGTCTGATATCATAGTTATTGCTGGTAAGCCTGAACAGTGCTGCAGAATTTGTTGACCATCATTCATGGTTAGTACGTGTCAGAGCTGGACATGGCTTGACCAAATCCTGGTCCATTTGCATCCTCCTGTGTCCTCCAAGTAGAAAGGAGTGATGACTGGAGGAAGGGAGAGGGAAAAGTGAACATGATGGATGGAAGGGAGAGTGGGAGTGTGCTAGAGGTAGCTGGATGTCTGGGGTGGGGGGTTGAATGTACTGTTTTCTTCCTCTAGTGATGCACCTGTTGGATTTATTTCAGAGTATTACGGAGGGCCTGGAAGACTGGGCAGAGAGGCTGCTTTGGAAAGGGATGAGGGAGGCATGTCTGCGGAGGCACGGTGCTGGGAGCTCTGGCCACCATGCAGGCATGCAGAGGGTGGACAGCTGTGCACGGAAAGGGAAGGCAGTGAAGGTAACTTCACTGCTCACTTGTGCCAAGGATCTGCGTGCGCTCTTGCTGAAGGCAGACCAGGTACCTTTTTGCATGAGGAACCTTCAAGAAAAGGGAAAAAAAAAACCTAGAAAGGAGTGAGATTCAGGCAACACACTTGATCTAATAGTGACTGGACTAGGAAGGAGCCACACCCCTGCTCTCAGCCTGCAGAATCTGACCATGGATTTCAAAAGAAATTGATACATATTCTCAGCTGGTGCCAGAATCCCTCACAAACAGGACCCTCCCCACAAGACCAAGCACATGGACCCTGGGATCAAAGTTCTTGGGTTCAAATCCTTATAAGCTGTGTAACCCTGAGCAAGTCACTTAACCTCACTGTGCCTCAGTTTCCACATCTATACAATGGGAATGATAATAGTCCTTATCTCTTAGGGTTGATGTTAAGATGAAATGACTGACCGTATGTAAAGCAATCAGTATGAGGACTGGCAGGGTCAGGGCTGTGTGTTAGCTATGACTGCGTTTTGTTTGTTTGTTTGTTCTGAGATGCTCTGTCTGCCAAGGCAGGTCTGCCGCACTGAGCATTTTTCCTCTGTAAATTCATGATAATTCAATTCCACGTCACCCCCAGCCATGCCACCAGTCACCCAGATACTACACAAAAATATTACATTTGTATTCCTGCCTTTCTCCACCATTTCCTCTCACCTTCCCTCCACCCTCTGACACACCCCCTTCCTCAAAACTACATTTATTTGGATAATAATAGATACATAAATACCTGCTTTGTCCTCAAATTCCTCAGGTATCTTAAATCCAGTTCTTCTGGAAATATTCAGCCCGGAGTGACTCTGGCCAGGTTCCTCTTCTGCCTGCACCCCCTGTCCCTGCTCCCACCCAGCGTCGCTACTGCATCACCAACCCCCACCCCCAATGCTGTTCTGGTCCCCTGGGTCACAGACTCATCTCCTTCTTTTCAGTCCTGAAAGTTTCAGACATCAAGTGTGGCCTCACAGTCAGCACTTTATACCCTGAGCAGCCAGGAAGAGGAATTGCCACAAAGAACCGTACTAATGGAGGTAATGGAAGGAGGGAGACTGATGGGCTGGGGGCCCACGCTTGGCGAGCCAAGCCCGGCCCAAGCACTGCAGCCCGCTGCCAGTTCCTTAAAGGAAAACGCTGTGGACCAAGCAGCCCATACCGACAGCACCTCAGGAAGGAGTCGCGCGGGTTTTCGGGTCTGGGGAAGAGGCAGAGAGGACATTCTGTTTATTCTCTGCCTCCACAAATGCTGACCCATCTTCCCCTTTCAAAGCCCCTCACAGGAGGAAATGCCCAGAAAACAAATGGTAGCCTCATCAATGGCCCTCAGTGTGCGATCCCGGGACCAGCAGCAGCAGCAGCAGCAGCAGCACCTGGGAATTTAGAAATGCAGGTTCCCAGGCTCCACCCACATCAATTAAACACTGACATAGAGACCTGGAGGAGAATCCCTGCAACCTGGGCTGTAACAAGCCCTGTGAGAAATTCTGCAGCACGCTCAAATCTGAGACACACTGGTCTAGTCAACAGTTCCCAGCTTTGCTGAATATTACAATCACCTGGGTAGCTTTCCAAACTCCCAATGGCCAGGCCACACTCTGGCCCCATAACATCAGGATCCCTCAGGGTGGGCTCCAGATGTCAGGGTTTTTAAGTTCCTCCAGGCAATTCTAATAGATGTGGCGGGTTGAGAACCACCCATTTAATATTTAACAGAGGAATCCACAAAGATCCTCTTTCCAATGTGACTGTGCTTAGCCAATGCCATAAAGACATTTTGCCTCTATGCAAGAGAAAAGCAATCAAGTTTGTGCTACCTCTGTTTGATGCCAAGATGTGACTGTCTATATTACCGAGGAATAAAGGCAGGCACATAAGTGTTAAGCAGCTTGTCCAAAGCCTGAAGCAAAGCCACTACACAGGTGGTAACCTGGGGCCTCAGGCTAGACCCTGGGTCTGGAGCTAGACCGTGACACCACATGGGAGTGGAGTGTGTGCACCCCTGATGTCCCCACTAAAGCAGTTATAGAAATGCTGCCTCAGCCCTTGTGGCTGGCATCACCAGCTGACAGACCTCAAGTACATTCAACCAGTGAGAATTCAGCAAAGGCCGAGACCACACACCAGTCGGACACCCAGAGTTATCTGTTTATGCTAACAACGGAAGACAGAAATGAAACAGCACTTGTAGAGGGCATAACATACTGTACAAAATATTTTAAAAATCATTACCTCTGGTCAATGGCAAAAAATAGAAATTTTTAAATTTTTAACAAGTGTCAAGGGTAAGAAACCTAAATCAGGTTATGTAACAAAAGCTGAATGGAGATTTAATCCTCACTGATTCCATATACTTTCTAGTCTTTGTTCCTCATCCAGTAAGTTTCAGAGCCAGAATCTGAATCCTCCTGTGACTGATCCCAAAGCTCAGGCATTTAACACTGCTTTTGAGAATTAATCCCTCGGGATCGATGCAATAGAAGTGAAAAACTTCTGTATAAAAATGTCTGTTAAAGCTCTACCTATAATTGCAGAAAAATGACAAAAAATAGTAACAGTAATGACAGCATTGACCATCACTGAGCACTCGCTATGTTCCCAGGACCCTGCGTTAAGAACTGTACATGCATCATTCCATTTTAATTGTATGTTGTAGAAATAAGCACAATAACATATACATAATTTCACAATCCTATCTTGTGGAAATTATCAAATGTTTCTAGTTGTCCCTGAGACACAAGGTAAGATTATATTTCTGGTCCTCTTTGTTGGTGGGTGGGGACATGTAATTCCTTCTAGATAGTTGTAAACAGGTGACATAGTATTGCTTTGTCAGCCTGAGTTCCTAAGTAACCAGAATAAACAGGACCGCACTTCCTATGACCAAGTGCTTCATGGTGCCTTTATAACATGAGGAAGAAACAAACCTTTGTTTCTTAAGCCACTGAGACTCAGGAGTTGTTTGTTACACAACACACAGTCTGTGCTGATTAATGCTTATATAATATTATCTAATTTTAACTCTGACAACATCCCTCAGTGATTAGAATTGATTCCATTTCATGGATGTAGAAACTGAGGCTCAAGGAGATTAAATTACTAACTTTCCCAAGGTCACAGTGGGTAGGTTTCAAATGAGGTAGACTAACTCCAAGACCATAAGTTTAATCATTACATTAAGAAAATGGCATACCCACTCCAAAGGACTAATATGAAATCATTAAGATCAATTATTTTAAAGATAATGCAGAAATAGAGGGTGAATATGTATGATGGAATAATAAATGAAAGAAGCAGATCACCAAACAGTGGGAAAATTGTGTTTGCAATTCTATTTATACAGGGTTGGGCAAAAGTACATTTTTGGTTGTTTGGATGGAACAAAATACAATAATTGATAAATAATGATACAAGAATAAACTCTGATTTGCATATTCACAACTGCAAACCTACTTTTTGTGTCTGAGATGAACAAAACCGGGAAGGAAATATGCAAAAGTAGAAATGGTGGTTGTATTAGAACAGTGTGATTGTATGGACTTGTCCAGTTTCTCCAGCGTGATTTCATAATTTTCTCATTAATAAAACAAATCAATCTTCTTCCTCAAATGCCTTCATTTGCATGATGTCAAACACATGGGTGGAAGGTGAAAAAGTGCCATCCATCAGCAGCACGCACCTCTTGCCCAACGCCAGACATCTGGAAAGTCTGAATGAGCTAAATGACTGAATTTTCCATGCTTCACTGAAGATCTGGGGGAGTGGGGAGGACAAATCTCTCTGAATTGCTTGTGAGCTTCATGGAGAAGCTGACTTAGGTAGAAATACTGTGGACAGCAATACCCTACTGAGGAAAAGTATGGGAGGGAATGGATGCAGTCTTCCAAGCAAATCGGATGAAAGGTGATTCTCTATTCAGCCACCTCTACCTCAGGTCCACTGGGGAGTGGACATTTAGCTGGCAACAGATGTTGGCATCTGTGGAGTAGGTACTACGTAGCCAGGCCCTGTGGACTCCTTCACTGAATGCAAAGAGCTCTGAGGATTGTTTTAAGCCACCTGAAGGAAATGATGCCCAGGTCAGTATTCACCATAACAGAGCAGGTGCAGTCTCCAGACAGGCATGCCCATTGCTCCCTTACAATGGAGTTCTTCTACAACAGCCATGCTGCTGTGATGCCACCATCCCCACCCAGACCGCATGAATGCCACCACAGGAGAGCTCCTAAGCCGAGTGGCAGGCAAGCTATAGGCTTGCTAGTGGCCTCTGACTTGTTCTAGCCAGAAAGCTCTACTGAAAGGACAAAGGCATCTCACAAGTCCAACCCAGCTCTCCATAACAAGGGTATTAACATGAGGCAGAAACTGGGCAGTAGGAGGAACGGAAGTGGGGAAGCACACAGGGAGAAACGGAGATAAGAACTCTTCCCCAGTCACCTCCCAGCAGAGCACTGGACACACTCTTGCTTCTAGGGGCCGATGGGCAGTACTGACCAAGTTGGTGGGTTAGCAGTGTTGGATCCTGGAAGATCTTCCAGTTCCCAAGCTACCTTCCAGTCTCCAGGTTGGAAGGCTGGTCCAAGGATACCTTGTTCAAGAGTGTTGTCCTCAGGTCATTCCTATAGCATGGGGTCCCCTGGAGGGCAAGAAGCTTTGTCCAGGGTGCTGGTCTAAGACAGAGATGGCAAAGCAACGATGGAGAGAGGTGACCACAAAGTTCTACAGATACGTGCAGGTATAATTGGTTGGGGCAGGAGTCTGCAAACTTTTCCTGTAAAAGAATCATGTAATAAATACTTTCAGCTTTGAGGGCCAAATAGTCTTTGTCACAAGAACTCAACTTTCTGCTGTTGTGGCTTGAAATCAATCATAAACAATAGTAAACAAATGCATATGGTTGTGTGCCATTAAAACTTCTACAAACACAGGCCGCAGGCTGTATTTGGTTCACAGGCTGCAGTTTGCTGACCTCTGGGTCAGGCCATCGCATTCCTGAATTGGATGGGGACAGGTCCCCATGCATCTCAAGAACAGTGCTCCACAGCCCTTGAATGGCTTCCTATACACAACAGCTGACAATGGTAGTGGAGGGATCGGTCTCCAGCTAATGTCACCTTCACCCCCTCTGTGGCTTGTATAGACTTTTGCAGCTCCTGGATTCCAGGGACAGCCCGATAATGAGGAGAGACAGGGATGACAAAGGGTCCAGCTCCAGGGCCCTGCCCCTCCTAACAACTCCTCTGCCTTCTGGGGAAAAACAGCCTCCTAAGGTGTGAGGAGACAGTGACAGTAACTGTTTCAAGAAAGAAAACACCGTCTGTGAAAATAAGAAACCTACTTCTTGACTCCATTGATCCTTAAATAAATCCTCTTGCTCAAGGAGAAGTAGATTTCTAACAAGGCCCAACCACTCCTGTACAGATCCTTTCTCCAGGACGTGCCACGCTGTCTGGCTTCAAAGCCTCTGCCCTGAGCTCCAGGCACACGAAGACAACTGCTTCCACTTGGGTGTCCAATTGATACCTCCTGACTTTCACTCGCCGTGGGCCCAGGTCTGTTCTTCCCCTAGTTTTCTTTACATCATTAAAATGTCACCTTCAGTTACACAACTGCTCAGACATAAATCCGAGGAATTCTTGCCTTCTCTTATCCTACACGTCCAATCCATCAGCAAGTCTGATCAGTTTCACTAACATATTTTATCTCAAATCTTCTCTTCTGCCTTCTTCCCCACTACCACTTCTGGGGCTCAAGCCTGACCACCACCCCTTGGATATCTTCCAAAGTGCTCTTTTTCCTTTTTCTCCTGCTCCCTACAGTCCATTCTCCACTCATCAGCTGGAGAGATTTTTTTTTTTTTTTAAACAGAAAGGTGAGGGAACATGCTTTATCCCACGAACTCTGTTCATAATCCTCCCTTAACTTCTCGTGGCTTTTAGAATAAAGCCCAAGGTTCTTCTTGGGTCCACAAAGTCTGGGATAATCTGACTCCTGCCCACTTCTCCAACCCCATTCTGTAACACCCTCCCTGCTCACAGCACTCTTTCACACCGGTCCCCTTTCTGTTCTTTGGCTACAAAAAGGCCTCTCTAACCTCCAGACCTGTAGGTTTGCTGTTCCCTCTGCCTGGAATGCTCTTGCCCCAGTTTTTTGCTTGCTTGCTTGTTTGTTTGTTTGTTTGTTTGTTTTTTGTTTGTTTTCATGATTGACCTATTCTCAGCCCTGGGGTCTCAATTCAAATGCAATGGTCTCATAGAGGTTGCCATATCTACACCCCAGCTCAAGGTTACTGTCATATCACCCCCTCTATTTTTTCACAGTCATTATTGTAGTCTGAAACAATTGTTTTGGAAGTACGTTTACTTGTTTATCATTGTCTTCCCCACTAGAATTTAATCTCCAGGAAGACAGGAATCTTGTTTGTCTGCTCTGTTGTTGCCTCTATAAGTCCCTGGCAGAGTCTGTGGTCGTAAACACTTGTTGATTGATTGAATGAGTAACCTCACCCCAAAATACATGGGGGAAACCCAATAATTTCCTCCCCTCCTCCTCCTTTCCCACTTATTATTGGTCTTAATGACTTGGTCCACATTTCCAGCTCACAGGAGAAAAGAAGGAAGACTTTTGTGTTTGGGGGGAAAACACATAACATGAGATCTACCCTCTCAGCAATGTTTTCAGTATAGAGCAAGTATTGTTAACTCTAACCACAATGTGGTATAGTGGGTCTCTAGGACTTGTTCACCTTGCATACCTAATACTTTATAAATGTTGAACAACAAATCCCCATTTCCCCACCCCACCCTGGAACCCCCATTCTATTTTCTGCTTCTATGAGTTTGATTATATTAGATTCCATGTTTAAGTGGAATAGCACAGTATTTCTTTTTCTGTAACTGGCTTATTTCACCTAGCACTGTGTTCTCAAGATTATTTATGTTGTCACGTATGGCAAGATTTAAGAAGAGGAGGACAGGGGTGGGTAAGTTGGGGGAGAGTAATGGAGGGAAATGAGGACAACTGTAATTGAACAACAATAAAAAAAGAAGAGACTCTTTTAAAAGTGTGCTGGGGGGTCTACATAGACTTTGCTTCGCAATCAACAGCAGGAGTTAGGCAAGGGAGGGTGTGTGAGGATGTGGTTCCACATTGGCCTTTTGTATCTTTTGCTTCAAGGAAATGCCTTGACTGTGAGTTTCAGTGCCCTTGCTCTGGGATGGGAGCAATAAGACATACCTCATCAGGTTATTGTCTGGACCAATGTGAGAACCCATATGAAGTTAACTTGGTGTAAAAAAGGAACTCCCAAAACCTTGGAACAGTGGTAGAGTTTTAGGGCACAGCTTGGTGGGTGTGTTGACCAGTGTCATGTCAGAGGAGGACACCCAAAGACTCTCTAGAAGAATGTAAACTCCATGGAGCAGAAACTGTGGTTTATCCTTGCTGTCTACAGCAAGGCCTGGCACAGTGCCTGGCACATAGCAGGCACTCAGGATTCAAGGGGAATTCATTCGTAGAAGCCAAGTGTTGCTGCTTGTTGTTAGTCAAGAATGAGAGACACGGGAATCGGACAAATCAGTCTGGGTTAACACAGCTGCAATCCTTTGCTCTTCATTATAACTTTAAAAAATAAATTAAAAAGAAAAGAAAGTGTACCTAGGGATGATCAGGATGGTGATGAAATATCTTGAACCTGTTTGGGAGTTAACTACAGGATTCAGCACTTAAGAATCTTGTTCTTCTGGACTGCTATTGGCCTCTTTCTCATCTCTCTCCTGTTTGGACTCAATATATTTCCCAGCAGCAAGCCTTCCATATTACTTTTCTACCATGCTTCACTTCCCCCAGACAGAGTCTGGGATTAACTTGGGCAATCCATTCTCTTCAGATGAGGGAACTCTTCATTTGGTCTGATGAATGTGGAAACAAAAAGTAAATTATTCACTCAGAACCAGTCACTCTTTGTCAACCGTGGTGAGAATGCAGCAGGCTGGGTTCAAGCCTCCCCCTTCTCCTGCCTTGGTGCCTGGGGCTGATGGTAGAACAGGCTCCTCCAAAATTGTTCAGTCCCAGGAGTTGCCACTTTTTTCCTAGGTCAGTTTCCAAAGCAAAACAATTCTCTGTAGTCATTTGGGTGTCTAGACATAGCCAACCAGAGACTACTGTTGACTTGAGGCAGTGAGTCTGAGCTTTCATATCAAAGTTCAGGGTATGGGTGAAATTGAAGAGGGAGGGGGCAGATTTTCAGAGGCCCTCTAGTCCCAGCCCCAGCCTAGGCAGCCCTGAGTTTGTCATGAGCCTCTGCCTGTGATGCTTCTTCTGTAAGAAAAACTTTCCCCCTCCTTTTTTTTTTTTTTTGGCATATTTGTCCCTTAAGATTTAGCATGGGTACTTCTAAGAAGCCTTCCATGTCTCACTGAGTCAGGTTCCTTCTCCCAACCCTTGTGCTGGTTTCTAACATGGCCCTTAACTCTCCTCTACTACATGGAGAGCTCTCCCATGGCAGGAGCTTGTCTTATTCCTCTTTGATCAGCAGTGCTCAAAACAGGACCTATCAGATAGCAGGCATCAGTGATTGCTGGGGTTGAATAAATGAAGCCACTCTGTAGATCACATGGCCCTGAAGTGGTGAAGCCAGGTCTACGAGGCAGCTTTGGAAGTATAACAAACAATGCCCAGGCTCAAGTCTTCAAACAAGAGATATTTAGTTTATGCTCGTATGTACACTGGTGGTTGGCTGACAGCTGTGGTTCTACTCAGCTCTTCTCTATGTGTCTTCTCATTTGGGAGCCCAGGTGGAAGAAGCATTCCTTGTGTGAGAGATACCCATTCTCAGGGCAGAAGGGAAGAGCAAGAGGCTGACACAAACCACATATTTAAAGCTTTTGCTCAGACATCCTATAGATTAAGTTTGCTCACATTACATTGGCCAAAGCAAGTAACATGTCCAAGCCCTAAGTCAGTGGGTTGGGTAGATATGCTTCTCCATTAGAGAATATTCAAGTAGAATGTAACAGTCTACCACCCCAGAACTCCGTGCATCCCAAGGGGCCCATCTTTCCTTTGTACCTGTTTTCTAGCTTACAAGTCCCCTACTTAGGCTTAAACCTTAGACGATAAGGGAGGGGGAAAGATCCAGGTGTAGAGAGGGAGGCTGATAATGAAAAATCATTGGGACACCTTTCTCAAAAAGCTGTATTTATCTCCCACCTTGAGGAAAAACTTGCAGTGTTTAACACCATCGCAGCAAGATAGAACCATAACGTCTGCAACTGATTTTATGCGTTTTGGGCAGTCCGATCACATTTCAAGAGAATCATAAATTCTCTTTCTCCTCTGGGAACCATGTCCTCAAAATACAATGCTTATAGAAATAATCATAGGAAGCACATGCAACGTAAGGTCAATTCTCTTCCCAAGTCTACATTTATGAGCCCCCGAATATCAGGTAATGTAAGAAAGAGCAGTGTTGAGCTGGCACCTGGGTCTCAAGCCACGATCATGACAATTTCCACCAACTGAGAGATGACAGGTCTCTTCAGGAACTCAGCCCTGACTTTCCCACTGCCCTGCCTGTTTGTGGCCCATATAGCATCTGGGTGCCAGTTAGACTCCCCAAGGAGTAGGAAGGAGAAGATAGTCTGAGAGGGATGAATGCGTATTTGCAAACTAGACTCCAACTAGTGACAGGCAAGATGAAAAAAAATCTGGAGATGTCACAATGGAATAAACCCCAGAACAGTAAAAGGAAAGAAATAACAAGAAGAGCAAAGTTATTAAAATTAGAAATGTTTACATTAGGAGCAATTGCATTAAAAAGTAAATACTTAAAAAGACTAAAATAATTATCAAATATCTGATAAGATTCTTATAAAAATTAAATTCAAGGGTGGGCAAAAGTAGGTTTTCAGGCTTTAGTATGTGAAACACAGAGTTTATTTTGGTATTATTATTTGTTAATTATTATATTATTTTCCATACAAACAACTGTAAACCTACTTTTGCCCACCCCTGCATAAGAGGTGTATAAAAGTAGACACAATATAGATATTTCCATAATTAAAAAGGTATTAAGAAACTGTTATGAACAACTTTATAGTAAACTTTAAAATGTAGATAAAATAAAGAAATAACCTAGATAAAATGCAAAACTTATCAAAAACAAAGTAGATAATATGAAAAGTTCTATAACAATTAAAAAAACTGAATCAGCAGTTTAAAATGGTTTCATATAGAAAATACAGGGTGCAGAAGGTATACCCATGAGTTCTACCAATCATTTAGTAAATAGATCATTCCAAGATTATACAAATTATTTCAGCTACTACAAAAATAGGGAGCACTTCTCAACCTGTGTTATGGGGCTAGTATCCTTTGATGCCTAAAGCCAACAAGGTCAACAAAAGAAAACAAAATGACTGTCCAATGTCATTCATAAACATAGATACAAAATATCAAATGACTGATGAAATAATATCAATAGATATAACTTACCTCATTAATGGATTAAAGGAGAAATAGCACATGATTGTCTCAGGATATACAGAAAAGCATTCAATAAAATTCAATATGCATTGATTTAAAATAGAATGCACTATTACCAGTGAAAAATAAGAGGAAACTTCCTTAAATCAATGTAAGGTATTTACAATAGCAAATAGCATACTGAATAGTTTAAATTTTTTAAAATTCTCTTTAAAATTAGAAATAAGTCAAGGATGCTTGCCGTCACTACTTCCACTCAACATTATACTCTAGTCCTAACCAGCTGAGAAATACAAGAAAAAATGACAACTCATAAAGATTGGAGAGGAGTAAGCAAAACTTCTCTTCCTTATTCATGAGTGTTCTGATTATCTATGAAGAATACTCAAAGGGACTTGCAGATTATGCAAATTAAGAAAATTTCACAAAGTTGCTGCATACAAAGTCAATGTGTATATTGACAATTTCATTTCTATACACCAGATTCAATTGCAAAGGAAATGAAAAATAAACCTAACAAAAGATATGTAAGACATGAAATAAATTATGCAACTGTATTAAGAGATGTTGTATTAAGAAGAAGATGTAAATTAATGAATCTAAATAAGATTTTAAAAAGGGAGAAATATACCTTATTCATGGATACGTGGACTCAAGTGGTAACAATGTCTATGCGATAATATTCCTATTACAATTCCTAAAGGGCTTTTCATGGAACTTGATGAGTTGACTTCAAAATTCACATGAAAGAACAAAGTAAACTACTGGAAAAAAAGGTTAGTGGGGGGGATATTATAAAAATATAATAATTATGACAGTGTTCTTTTGTTGCAGGGGAAAATAAATGGAACAAATTGAAAAGCCCAGAAACAGACCCACAAATATTTGAAAACTTAGTATGTAAGAACTGACATTGCAGATTAAGTATAGAAAGGAAAGCTTGTTCCTTAAATCTTAATGGGGGCATTAGTAGTTTTATAGAAAAAATAGTATATTGTAATCTTGTCTCAAACAATATGCAAAAATCAATGCTAGATATATTAATTATTTCATGTGAAAGGAGAAACTATAAAACTTTTAGAAACATAATAGGAAATAATATCTTTACCATCTCAGAGTTTGAAAGTACTTCTTAAGTAAGATCCAAAAGCATAAATCATAAAAAATAGATAAATTCCATTTCATTGAAATTATGTTTTCTTGTTCATTATGAGAGCCCATTAAAGAAACAGAGACAACCACCAACTGGGAAAGGCTAAAAGGTTAGTAGTCAGTCTATAGAAGTACTCCCCCAAAATCCTAAAAAATAAGAATAAAAACCAGAAGGAGTTAGTCACCTAACAGATGTCGAAGCAAAAACAACCAACATCAAAAAAACAGGCATTCAACTTCGTAAGAAATCAGAAAAAAATATGGCTAAGTAAGACCACAGTGAAGTACCTTACACCCACAAGACTGTCAAAAGTTGGAGCCAATTTTTAAAAAGATAATTGACTAAATCAAAATTAATAAGAATGTATTATGGCTTTTAGCCCCATATAAGTAAAGTATGATGAATTAACACAGAGAATGAGAGAGGAGAAATAAAATATCGTGCTTATATTAGTTTGCTAGGGCTGCTATAACTAAGTACCACAAAGTCAGCGCCTTAAACAACATCAATGTATTGTCTCATAGTTCAGGAGGCTGGACATCTGAGATCAAGGTATCATCAGGAGTGATTCCACCTAAGAGCTTTGAGGAAGCTTTTTCATGCTTCTCACCTAAGCTTTGAAGAAGAATCTTTTTCATGCTTCTCTCCAGGGCAGCCACTCAGTTTTGTAGTTTCCTTGGCATAGGAATGCATTCCTTGGCATTCTTTGGTAATCCTAGACATTCTTTGGCATCTTATTTCTGCCTTCACACGCTGAGGTAGTGGGAGTTAAAAACAATATGAATTGGAGGAGAACAATTCAATTTATAACAGTCTGCCCTTTGGACACCCCCAAAATTCATGTCATCTCATTCGAAATATTTTCCTCCATCCCAATGTCCCCAAAAGTCTTAACTGATTCCAGCATGTACATGCAATAGCTCACTGAAATATTGTCTAAATCAGGTGTGGGTCAGACTTGGGGTTCGATTCATCTTGGGACAAACTTCCTCTCCCTCTATGACTCTATTATCTGCTTCTAGACTACAATGGTGGCACAGGTGCAGGCTGGACATTTCCATTCCAAAAGGGAGAAATTGAAAGAAAAAAAGGGGGATTATGGGTCCCAAGCAAGTCTAAAATCTAGCAGGGCAAGTTCCATTAAATTTTATAAATGCATAATAATCAGTAGTCCTCTTTAGCTTGGTGCTTTGCCCTCCAGGCCCACCCTCTGCCCTAGGTGGTAGTTCTTCCCCTGCTCTCTGGGTCTGGTGGTGGCAGTGGCACCCTCTCTGGCCTTGTCATCTGTGGCTCTGCCCTTGAAGTCATCCTTTTTTTTCTTTCTTTTTTTCATTTCATCCCTTTGCTGTTCTTTTCAGTCCAGGTCAGCAGCGTTTCTCTTGGTATAAAATTCTCAAAACTCTTTTTGGCTTTCCATTCAATTTATAAGACACCAAACTAGTAGACAAGAGAGTCCTCCACATATCTTCCCTGCACAACTGCATCTCTATTCCTCGATTTTGCTGAGAGAGTTGATTGAATCCTTGAGTTACATGCCTACTTTCTTTAGCAAGTGTTGTTCAGCCACAGCCTTGGCCCCATTTCCGGAGCATGCTGATTGGATAGGCTGAAATTTTTCCAAACCATCAAGTTCTGGGGATTTTTTTGCTTAATTGTCTCTTCTTCAACTTATTTCTCTCCTCTCAGAGCAAGGAGACACCATACTACACCTTCACCATTTTGCTTTGAAATCTCTTTAGCTAAATATCCAGGTTCATTGCTTGCCAGGACTGCTCTCTGTCCAACAAAGCACAATTCAGCTAACTCCTTTACCACTTTATCACAAGGACCACCTTCCTTCAGTTTCCCATAGCATCTGGAATAATATTCCAATAACATTTCCTCATTTCTGTACAAGGTCTCATTTAAAACATCTTTAATTCAAATTTTTAATGAAATTCTATTCATGATTACATGGGTGTTCTTTAAGATAATAGAATCTTTCTTTACAGCTTTCTTCTTTTCTTTTTGTGCACTCACCAGAATATCCTTTAACATCATATTTCTACCAACAGTGTCTTTAAGGTAATGCAGACTTTACCACAATGTTGAAAGGGCCACACTTTGTACTTTACTTAAATTGTACTTAATAAATTAAAGAAGCATATTGTAAATCCCAGGGCAACCACTAAAAACATTAAAACATTGAAGTATAGTTAATAAAAAGTGGAAATAAAGTGTAATACTAAAAATGATAGAGACAGAGAACTCAATATAAAATAAGGTAGGGAAGGAAAAAAAGAAATGAGTAACAGATGGGGCAAACAGAAAAAAAATTACAAGATGATAAATTTAAACACAGTCATGTTGATAACTACATTTTATTACATTTAATTAAGTATAAATAGTCTAAGCAGTCCAATTATAAGACAAAGAATGTCAGACTGAATTTAAAAAGCAAAGCCTAAGTAACACTGGCAAAGTGGAGGAGTGGGAGGTCCTAGCTCTTGCTTCCCTATAAAATACCAATTTAATAGCCATTCACAGAAGAAAATGTTTTTATGAGAGGTATGGAATCCAGATAAGAGATTATAGCACACTAGTGGACCACAGAAATGAGAAAAGATGCTTTCTCCCACCCACATCACCCTCTCCTAACCTGGCAAAACATAACCCCAAAAGTTCTCCCATGGGAAAAAGAGATAATGAGCCTTCTTGTGGACCCCAGCAACAGTCCCACCCACCTGTAGACCCTGGTGCTGAACCTACCACATGATGGGCTCAGCCACCTGGCCCACCCTCAAGCTCTGGCTAGGCTGACTGGAGAAGGAAGGGCTTTTGCTGCTGAAACCAGTCTGTAAAGACTAGAAGTAGTAACTGCTTCTTCAAACCCACAGACACAAACAGAAAGTAATAAGGATCATGAATAATCAAGAAAACATGATACCACTAAAGATACAAAATAAAACTTCCATAACTGACCCTAAAGCAATGTAGAGCTATAAACTGACTAACAAAGAATTCAAAATATTTATCTTAAAGAAGCTCAATGAGCTACAAGAGAACACAGTTGGCCAACTAAATGAAACCAGAAAAACAATACATGAGCTAAATTGGGGGGGGGCCTGCAGACCCCCCCCCACCCCTGGCTGCCATGGATGAGAATAACTCTACCAAGACATGATCTGCTTGGGGAGGAAAGGTGGCCATCTCTCAAAGAAGGGCCAGGAGCCTGTTCCTCAATGGGCTTTTATTGGGTTCAATTTGCTCAGGAATACAGTAAAGCTCATCAATCATTGTCAGGCAGTAAGAATCAAACAATAGATAACATACAAAGAACTCTGAGGGCCTATTTTGAGTTAGGGTTGGATAGCTAAAGAGCTATAAAACTTTGAGGAACAAACTCACTTCTTGCTTGGACCCTTATTTAATTGAGAGCATTCTAAACAAAGCAGTTTTCACAGGATTTTACATATTCTTTCTTAGGCCTGATAGCCCTAGGGAACTTGCCCTTTCCAGCACAGGGCAGTACCCACCACCAGCATTGTTTCAGACTTAAGTCATTGTCTGAAGCTTAAGTCAGGCAAGCCAAAAGATTAGTAGACTTCTTGCAGACAGAATGAGGACTCAGGCTATGTCAAAGCTGAGGGTCCATCACCCCCTTTTGCTATAGCCCCCCAAGTCCTTCCTTGGGGCCTCCAAGTGATCATGCCTGTCTTAGGTCATTCCCCCCTTGGGTAATCTTACCCATCATTGGCTAACCGATCAAGCATTGGGGACCAGTCATGGATGAAGTAAAAGGAGCAGAAGCAGTGCTCCTGCCAGGGAGATAAGCCTTGTCTCCTTAGTAGCTTACAGTATTAAGGTCACTCACTCAGTCTTAGCCATGGGGGGTTACAACTCCTGAAACCAGGCAGGGTGGTTCCCAACACTAAATGAGAAGTTCAATAAAGAATTAGAAACCATTAAAAAAAACTAAACAGAAATTTTGGAGCTGAAGAATACAATGGCTGAACCTAATGATAATAATAATAAATAATAATAATAATAATAATGAGCTTCAAAAACAGACTCAGTCAAGCAGAAGATATAATCAGCAAACTCAAAGACAAGTCATTTGAAATTATCTGTCAGAGAAACAAAAAGAAAAAAATGAAAAAGAGTGAAGGAATCTTATGGTACTTTTTGGGAAATTAAGATGTACATTGTGGGAGTCCCAGAAGGAGTAGAAAAAAAAGAAAGGAGCAGAAACCTGATTTAAAGAAATAATGGCTGACTTAGTGTCCACTGATAGCTGACTGGATAAACATGTGGTAGAGTATACAGTGAAGTATTACTCAGCTATGAAAAGATGAAATGGTGCCATTTGTGACAACATGGATCTTGAGGGTATAATGCTAAGTGTAACAGGTCAGATGAAAAAAGACAAAAACTGCAATTTCACTCAGATGTAGAATATAAAGCAAAAAAGAAACAAACAAAGAAAGCAAAACAAAACAAACTCATAGATATAGACAACAGATTGATGGTTATCAGAGTTGGAAGAGGTGGAGGAGGGTAAAATGGTAAAGGAGATCAAATACAAGGTGGTGAATGAAAACTAAACTTTTGATGGTTAGGGCACTGTAGTGTATACAGATATCAGATTATAATGTTACATACCTGAAACTTATATGTCATTAACCAATGTTATGCAATTAAATACATATACTTTTGAATCTATTTTTAAAAAGAAAGAATGGCTGAAAACTTCCCAAATCTGGGAAGGGAATGGACATCCAGACTCATAAAGCCTCAAGGATTCCAAATAGGTTGAACCTAAAGAAGTTCACACTGAGACACAATATAACTAAATTGTCAGTAAAGATGAAAAGAATTTTGAATGCAGTAAGAGAAAAGCAGCTTAGCATGTACAAAGGACCACCTAAAGACAATTAGAAAATTTGTCAGCAGAAACCTTGCAGGCCAGGTAAGAGTGGGCTGATAAATGTGTATTAAAAGTGCTAAAAGAAAAAACTGCAAACCAAGAATACTATACCCAGCAAAACTGTCCTCTGAAAATGTAGAAGAGATAAAGATTTTCCCTGACAAACAAAAACTAAGGGAATTCATTATTATTACATGAGCTTTAAAAGAAGTGCTAAGGGGAATTCTTCAGATTGAGATGAAAGGATGCTAAACAGCACACAAGTGTATAAATCTCACTAGTAAAGGTAAATATATAGACAAATGTGGAATATTGCAATACTGTAATTGTGGTGTATAAATCCAAGTATTAAAGTTAAAATCCTAAAATATTGACTTCTGGCCAAGATAGAGGCATAGGTAGATACACTGTGCCTCCTCACACAACCAAAAAAAGGACAACAACAATTTTTTTTTTAAAAAAAGGAACAACCAGAATAAATAGAAAAATCAAACTGTATGGAAGTCTGACAACCAAGGAGATAAAGAAGAAACATTCATTCAGACTGGTAAGAGGGGCAGAGATGGGCAGCTGGGTGGAGACAACTCGCAGCAAGGCGGTGGCTGGAGGACTGTGGTGGGTGAGGTGACTGGTGGACCAGGCAGTCCTACATTTGCATGCAGATAAACTGGGAGGGACAACTGGGGAATGAGACAGACTGCGCAACCCAGGGTTCCAATACAGGGAAATAAAGCCTCAAAACCTCTGACTAAAAAAACCTGTGGGGGTTGAGGTGGCGGGAGAAACTCCCAGCATCACAGGAAAGTTCATTGGAGAGACCCACAGGGTCCTAGAACTTACACAAACCTACCCCCCGTGGAATTGGCACCAAAAGGGCCCAATTTGCTTGGGAGTAGCAGCAGAAGTGACTGAAAGTCAGCAGAGAGCTAAACCAGCAGCATTGTTCCCTCTTGGACCCCTCCCCTACGTATAGCACCACAAAGCAGCAAAGTGGGTTGCTCTGCCCTGGTGAACTTAAGGCTCTGCCCCTTACTCCATAACAGATGCACTAAGACAAAAAAAATGACCCAAATGAAAGAACAGATCAAAGCTCCAGAAAAATTACAACTAAGTGATGAAGAGATAGACAACCTATCAGATGCACAGTTCAAAACACTGATAATCAGGATGGTCACACAATTGGTTGAATATGGTCACAAAATAGTGGAAAAAGTGAAGGTTATGAAAAGTGAAATAAAGGAAAATGTACAGGGAGCCAACCATGATGGGAAGGAAACCAGGACTCAAATCAATGGTTTAGAGGAGAAGAAAGAAATAAACATTCAACCAGAACAGAATCAAGAAATAAGAATTCAAAAAAAAAAAAAAGAAGAGAAACTTAGGAACCTCCAGGAGAACTTTAAATGTTCCAACAGCCAAATCATAGGGGTGCCAGAAGGAGAAGAAGAGGAGCAAGAAATTGAAAATTTATTTGAAAACATAATGAAGGAGAACTTCTCCAATCTGGCAAAGGAAATAGACTTCCAGGAAGTCCAGAAAGCTCAGAGAGTCCCAAAAAAGTTGCACCCAAGGAAGCACACACCAAGACACATCATAAATACATTACCCAAGATTAAAGATAAGGACATAATCTTAAAAGCAGCAAGAGAAAAAGAGACAGTTACTTATAAAGGAGTTACCATAAGACTATCAGCTGATTTCTCAAAAGAAACCTTGCAGGCAAGAAGGGGCTGGAAAGAAATATTCAAGGTCATGAAAGGCAAGGACCTACATCCAAGATTACTCTATTCACCAAAGCTATCATTTAGAATGGAAGGGCAGATAAAGTGCTTCCCAGACAAGGTAAAGCAAAAGGAGTTCATCATCACTGAGCCCTTATTATATGAAATGTTAAAGAGACTTATCTAAGAAGAAGATCAAAAATATGAACAGTAAAATGACAACAAACCCACAAGTATCAACAACCAAACCTAAGAACAACAAAACCAAAACACCAAAAACAAACTAGCCAAACAACTAGAACAGGAACAAAATCATAGAAATGGAGATCACATGGAGATTATCAGTAGGGAAGCGGGGGGAGTGGGGAAAAGGTACAGGAAATAAGTAGCATAAATGGTAGGTAGAAAATAGACAGGGGGTGGGGAGAATAGTATAGGAAATGTAGAAGCCAAAGAACTCATATGTATGACCCATGGACATGTACTAAAGGGAGGAATGGGGGTGGGAGGGGATGTGCAGGGTAGAGGAGAATAAAGGAGGGGAATGGGACAACTGTAATAGCATAACCAATAAAATATATTTTTAAAATTCCTAAAATATTAAGAATAACTATAGCTGAAAAAATTTGTTAATGGATACACTATATGAAAAGAAGTCAATTATGACATAAAGTGTGAAGAAGTGAAGTGTAGAGTTTTTGTATATAATTGAAGATTTTTATATGTGATCATTATCAGCTTAAAACAGATTGCTATGAGTATAAGAAGTTTTATGCAAGTTCTATAACCACAAAGAAACAACCTATAGTAGATACCAAAAATATTAATGGAGAGGAAACAACCACAGTATATTAATACAATAAAATTACATCATACAGAAAGGCAGTAAGAGGGAAACAAAAGAATTATGAAATGAACAGAAAACAATGAACAAAATGGCAATAGTCAGTCCTTACCTATCAATAATTACTTTAAATTTAGTTGAATTAAGCCATTTAATAGATATAGAGTGGCTGAATGGATTTCTAAAGAAAAGTCCAACTACATGCTGTCTCCAAGAGATTCACTTTAGATTTAAGAATACGCATAGCAGATAGTGAAGAGATGGAAAAAAAGATATTCCATGCAAATGGTAACCAAAAGAGAGCAGGTATGACTACACTTATATAAGACAAAATAGACTTTAAGTCAAAAACTGTCACCAGAGACAAAGACAGTCTTTACATAATGATGGGAAAATCAATTCAACAGGAAGTCAAAAACCAACAATTATTTATGCATGTAGCGCCAATGTGCCTGAATATATAAAGCAAACACTGACAGATCTGAAGGAAGAAATAGACAGCAGTACAATAGTAGTAGAAGACTTCAATAGCCCACTTTTAATAATGGTTATATCACCCAGACAGAAAATCAATAAGAAAATGGTAGGGTTGAACAATACTGTAGGCCAAAGGGACCTAAAAGATAAAACCAAACAGAATATTTAACCCAACAGCAACAGTATATACATTTTTCTCAAATGCTCACAGAAAATTCTCCAGGATAGATCACATGCTAGGTCACAAAAGAAGTCTTAGCCAATTTAAGAAGACAGGGAGCATTCCAAATCTTTCTCAACCACAATGGAATAAAACTAGAAACCAGAACAAAAGGAAAATTGGGAAACACACAAATACATGGAAATTAAACAACACACTCTTGAACAAGCATTGAATCAAAGAAGAAATAAAAAGAGAAATTGGAAAATATCTTGATGTGGAGAAGGGGGAACACTTTTGCACTGTGGATGGGAATGCAGACTCATGCAGCCACTGTGGAAACCAAAAAATTAAAAATGGATCTGCCTTTTGCACCAGCGATCCCATTTCTGGAATATATCCAAAGGAATCCAAAACACTAATTCAGAGAAACATAACCACCCCTATGTTCACTGCAGCATTATTTATGATCACCAAGATATGGAAGCAGTCTAAGTTTCCATCAATAGATGAGTGGATAAAACAACTATGGGACATTTACACAATGAAATTCTACTCAGCCATAAAAAAGAAGAAAATTTTACCCTTTACAACAGTATGGATGGACCTGGAGAACATTATACTAAGTGAAATAAGCCAGTCAGAGAAAGACAAATACCATATGATTTCACTCATATGTGGAATCTAATGAACAAACTGAACTAACAAGCAAAACAGACACAGACTCCTAGATGGAGAAGACATGACAGCTAGTGGGGTGGCTGGTTAGGGGGTAGAATAATTGAACAAAAAGGAAAAAGGACTCATGGACATGGACAACAGTGTTATTGCTGGAGGGGAGAGGATTATAAGGGGACTAAATGGTAATGGAAAAAATACAATAAAGATTAATTATAGATAGATAGATAGATAGATAGATAAAAACATCTTGAGACAAAAAGAAATGAAACACAAGATACCAAAACTTACGGGGTACAAAGACAGCAGTGCTAAGAAAGAAATTCAGAGCAATACATATCTACATTCAAAAAGAAGAAAGATCTTGAGTCAGCCTAACTTGACACCTCAAGGAACTAGAAAAATAAGATAAATTAAGCTCAACATTATCAAAAGGAAGGAAATAATTTAAGATTTGAGCAGCAGTACATAAAATAAAGAATAGAAAAACAATAGAAAAAAAATCAATGAAAGTAAGAGTTGGCTTTTTGAAAAGATAAACAAATCAGCTAACTTTAGCTGGACTAAGTGCAAAAAGAGAACACTCAAAATCAGAAATGAACGGAGATGGTAAACAGATACCACAGAAATGCAGAAGGAATAAAAATACTACTCTGAACAATTATATGCCAACAAATTGGATAACCTAGAAGTAATGGATTGGATAAATTCCTAGAAATGTACAACATATTAAGATTGAATCAAGAGGAAATAGAAATCCTGAACACAGCAATAATAAGAAGATTGAATCAGTAATCAAAAACCTCTCAATAAAGAAAAGCCAAGACCAGTTGGTTTCATAGGTCAATTCTACTCAGCATTTAAAGAGGAATTAATACAAATCCTCCTTTAAACTCTTCTGAAAATAGAAGATGGAGTACTTCCAAACTCATCTTATGAGGATTTGATAAAACCAGAAAGATAAATAGATCACAGAAAAAGAAAACTGCAGGCCAATATGCATGATGAATAGAGTTGCAAAAGTCAGCAACAAAATATTCACCTACCAAATTCAATAACACTTGAGAAAGATCATACACCATGACAAGGATCATACACCATGACCAGGGATTTATCTCTGGGATGCAAGGATAGTTCAACATACACAACTCAATCAGAATGACACATCAGATTAACAGAATAAAGGATAAAAATCACACGATCTGGAAAGGCATGAGGGAAACTTAAATGCATATTGCAAAGTGAGAAAAGGCAATTTGAATAGGCTTCATGTTGTGTAATTCCAACTATATGACATTCTGGAAAATGCAAAACTATGGAGACAGCCAAATGGTTGATAGTTTCCAGGGAATGGGAAGGGGGATAAATAGGCAGAGCACGGAGGCAGTGAAAATACTTTACATGGTTTATAACATGTCACTATACATTTGTCCATCCCCACGGAATGTGTAACACTGAGTGAACCCCAGTGTAAACCATGGATGTTGGGTGATTTTGATGGGTCAGTGTACTGTCCTGGTGCTGCATGTGGATAACAGGGCAGGCTGTGTATGTGCGGGGGCAGGGAAGATAGTATTGCAAATATCAGTACCTTCCTTTCAATATTGCTGTGAACCTAAAACTACTCTAAAATTTGTTATTAAAAATGCAACTACTACTAAGAGTAATAATGAATCAGCATTGATGGAACTTAATGATAAACTAACTGGATGTCAGAGGTGAAGGAGACAAAGGAGTCCAGGGTGACTCCAGGTTTCTATCTCTGACAGTTGCTGAAGCCATTCATCAAGGTCATCTACGATACCTCCTGTAATCCTGTGATGGACGCCATTCTTGAGATGGCCCGGGCTTTGCACTTGGAAATAACTGAACTCTGCCTTATTTTTAAAGGCATGAAACCTGACCAAGTGTTGCAGACAGAAGGAGACAAAAGGAATGAAGTAAAAAGGTACAGCTACTGATGAATCAATCCTTAAGGGAGAGAAGAGACTGAATGACAAGTTACTAAATACAAGCGAGGAGTCATTATCCGGGTCACAGCTGAACAAACAGGAAACACTCTGACTTTAGACGTGTCAAGGTGCATCTGCGAACCCGTCCTGCTTTTATGGGAATGAATATACTGCTGCAGGGTGACAAGGAAGGTGGTTTTGAAGCTGGGGCTTAGATTAAATCATATGCACAAGCTTTCACAGCTGGTGAATGGCAGGGAAAAGATTCTAATAATATCTAACACATCCTGAGCACTTTTTAAGTATCAAAAACTGTTCTCAGTTCATAACATGTATGCATTCACTTAAGAAACCTCCTAGCTCTGTGGTTCCCACGTTACAGACAAGAAAACTGAGGCCCATGAAGGCTAAATAACCTATCCAAGATAGCACATGGGGAAGCTAGGAATCAGACCCCAGCAACATGGCACCAAGTCTTGCTCTCTTGGCCACTACTCGATACCCCAGGTCTGTTTGTCCAACTCCAGAGACTGATTCAGTGAATGTGCTGTAACCACCCAGCCATACTACCCTCACATGGGAAGAAGTCCAGGCATAAGGGGAGATGGTGAAGCCAGTCCAGACTCAGGGTAGCAAGAGGCTAGGGAAGTGAGATGGATCTGTGTAGGCCTCTGAATCCAGGGGGCCTGGGATGGGGTGGGGGCAGTCGCAGGATCAATACACAAAGACCACTCTGTACAGAGGCAGGAGGGATTAAGGGGTTGAAAATTTCCATTGAGGCTGCAGAGAAGGTGCATTGGTAAGAGGAGGTAAGAGACTGGGGATGCTGGAGTTTGTTGAGATTGTAATAGGAAACTGTACAAGAATCGGGCTCTCTGGGTCTTGTGAAATTGATTTTATTTTTATGTCTTAAGTTTGTGCGAGGATGTTATTTCTCAGATGAATTCCTTTGACTACTTCTATCTCCAAATTACACTCTCATCTTCCTCCTGTAGCTGTGCATTCATTCTCACGTGCAAATAAGGACTGCAAGCCGACAAGCCTTGTTTCCTGTAGGCTAAACATGTTGTCTGCATGTTGACCATGACCCAGAAAAAGAGCTCTCTCTGAGTCTGGAAACCTGTGTTAAGTCAGACCATCAGTCACTGGTTTTGCTTTTTCTTTCTTTTTAAAAAAACTTTTATTGACCATAACTCTTTCTCTAGGGTCTCACTTTTTTTTTTTATTAACTGTAGAAATTCGGTGACGACCAAAGTTTAAAAGTACGCGGAGCACTAACCTTTGCTTCCTGCCTTTGACCTCAACTAACAGGCTCCATCTCAACTTCAGTGCCCTTGGGCAAAGCTAAGGCCTGTTTAAGACTCTACTTTCCTGGGAGGCTCTTTCTGATGGAGGCAGCCTCAGGAACAAGCAGAGAGGAAGGAGCTGGAGATGCACATGTACTGAGCCCTAATTTTGTACCCTGCTAGCACTGGGCAGTCTCTGACTTAATACTTACCTTTGCTAGGTATTGGACTCCATGCTAAGTGCTTTACGAAAACCACAGTGGTCTTTAAAAATACAAAATTAGGCCTGCCACCTTCCTGCTAAAAATCACTCAAGGGTTTCTTATTACTCTTAGGATGGCATTCAAAATGAAGTTCTTACCAAGGTCTACAAGGCTCTCTGTGGTCTGGTCCCTGACTAAATCTGTAGCCTCAATGCATCACTCCTCTTTCTTCGCCTCCTAACTTAACTCTGGTATTCATCCTCCAGATGCCACAGTATATGGGAGGGCGGGGAGTGCAATGGTTTCAGGTTACACTCCCCTTCCTCCCATATATTCTGACTTTCGAGCTGATACCTGGGTTCAAATCCCCGCTCTGGGCTTGGTTGGCCTAGTTTGGATCATGTGTCCATCATTAAGCCAATCACTGGCCAAGGCAATTGAACACTCCGTGCTGCCCCCTGGGGCTCAAGAGTGAAATCAGCTTTACTGGAAGCAGGTTGGGCTGAGAGTGGGGAAGACATGATTCACCACAACAGATCGGGAAATGTTGCCCAAGAAAGGAGAGCAGATGCAGGAATAACAAATGTCCACTTCATTGTCATGCCATGTTTTGCAGACTTTGGTCATTGTGCTCCTCCTCCAGGATACTTGTCTTATTCATGTACCACATGTGTTCTTAATTAATTAATATTTTCAGAACTCCCTTTTTGTACTTAGAACTTTATTTTAAACCAAATTTATTCCTATCACTCCTTTAAATGAAAAACCGATATTACTTGCCATAAATAGAAAGTAATCTTAATTTTTTTACAGTAAAAACAAAACATTATTAAATTCCAGCTAGAGACTGTGTCCTGCTAAAAATGCTTGAGATTGTGGCCTTGTTCTCTCTTTGTTAAAAAGAGAGATTATCAAGTGTTAGAGAGGTGTAAAGCCGTGCTAGCACCAAACAGAGCCTTTCTCCCAGATGTAATCAGAAGGCCTAAAAAAGAATTGAAAAGGAAATTACTTTCTCACTATGTAATTCACTGTGATGCGCGGCCATGTCCATACAGCATGGGAAAGTCGTTTTCCGTGCCACTTGCAATCACCTAGTATTACCACTAGTGCTACTTGCCCGACACTTTAAGGGCCACTGCCTAAGAGTGTTTGAAGTTGGTCAAATTCGTGGCATGAATGGCCAAAGACAGTGGGACTGAGGACGAGTTGGCTATTAGAGAGCATGGAGGGTAAAACAGCCAGCAGATTTCATCAATAGAACATCACCTCTTTGTCTAACCGGTCCTTTCTGATGAGATATAGAAGGAATTAGCTCAAGTTATCTTGCTTCTCTCCTTGCTCCCCACCAAGCTGTCCCTCCCCTACGTCAGACATTCTCCTTCTAGGCTGGCGTCCACATAGCCTTCCCGGTGGGTGCCCAGCCGGAAACTTGGCCTCCATCCTTGATACCTCCTGTTCATTCATCCCCTTCACCACAGTTTCTCCGGCATATTCAGTCACTTCCACCTCCTAAATATGTTCGCAAATCTGTCCATTTATGTTCCCTTCCGGTGCAATCACTGTAATTCACGGCACCGTCATCTCTCTCCTGGACTACAACTTCCTCCTATCAATTTTGTTTCCCCTTTTGCCCTGGTTCCTCAATCCACCTTCCACCAATCATCCAGAGTGATCTTTTTAGAACCTGATTTGGAACACTCGCTCCTCTGCAGTAAGACTTCAATGGTTTGTTGAGGGTAGAGTAAAAACTACAGCAAGTCTGACCTGACTGTGTCATCTCGACCTGCCCCCGTCTCCCATCTGACTTCATGCCACTCACCTCTTCCATCTCTGCGCTGGGGACCGCTCATTCTTCTTAGCATCCTGGATCAGGTGGTTCCCTGTCCCAGGACCCACTGCCCCACTCTCTGCCCCTGCTCCTGCTCCGTAATCCTGCAGTAATGCCTTCCCTGGTATGTACACAAAGTATATATCCTCATCTTGGGCCCCATGCTTTGCCTGTATGGTGCATTTCACTGTTTAAACTATATACATTTGTGTGTGTGTGTGTGTGTGTGTGTGTGTGTTTGCTTAATGTCATTCTCCATCAAACTAAAAGCTTCATAAGAAGAGGGAACAATTCTGTCTTTCTTATTCACTGATATATCCCCAACAATTAGCCCAAAGCCTGGCACTCATGCATGTTTGTTAAAAAGCATAAATAAATGCTTTCCATAAAGCAAATAATGTTTTTAATGTCTAAAATTGACTAAAAGAGAAATGTGTTGCGTTAGAAGAGGAGAATTTGTAGGTTAAGCATTAAGTCTATTGACTATATTGGGTAAGAGGTTTGGTAGTGGAAAAGATGTAATTATGTAGCTAAATGTGTTTGGGGATGATTTGTGTTTTATGTTTAGTTTGTGGAAAATAAAAAAAAAGATGTATTAACTTGGGGAATTCAAGAAAGCCTGCAGAGTTAAGGCATTGGACAAAACAGGCAGGATAACTCAGGGGATGCTAAGTGTCCCTCTTCCTGAGACCACAGGAGTGACGTAAATCATGGTCATGGCTGATACAGGAGGTAAGAAGCCCTGCAAAGGCTAAATCGTATGGCCACCGCTCCCCTTGCTCTGCTCCTCTTACTGAGGACTCCACAAATGGAAAACTTGCCTGCATATGGGGCTGTTACAACACAGAATCAAGCTAACTACACTTCGGAGAGGAATTGGGTAGAAAGAGAAGAGGTTTGGGGAGGGGCTAAAATGTGGCATCACGTGGGATGACACTTAGGGGTGATTTTAAAAAGGATATACTGAGCTTGGGTGTTTGAGAGCATCTTGAGTGAGGTACCTTCCTGCATGTTTCTCCTGCAAGCACGTGGCAGCCAGTGTTAATTAAGCATTGGTGAAGCCACATTTCTTCCCCTGCCTTCTCTCCACCACTGCTGCTTGGAAGGGAACTCCACAGGGAGCAGAGCAAAGAAAGGTCAATAGTCTCCACCAGATTTTAAATGAAGTATCTTCTTCCCATTAGACTGATAAGGCCAATAGGGTTGGGAGACATGAAAGGTCAGCAGGGGGCTCTGATGTGATCAGTGCACACACGCACAGTGCATGTGCCGTCAGTCTACAATCCCCGGAACTCAGAACACAGCTCTCTGTGAGTGGGTCTGTCAAAAACGTCGACTAAAGACTGAATCTGACCGTCAGCCCAAGGGGTAAACCTTGGTGTGCTGGAGCCAGCTCATATCAGCTTCCAAGAGCCAAGTGTTAAATTTCCTGAAATTTCATGAGCCAGTGCTTAAGCACAGGCGTTATTAAAAATTCCATTTTTGAGCCTACAATTAAAATAAATTTTATTAAAACCAAGATAACATACTCAAAACTCATCACTACCTGATTATTTGACTGTTTTACTACTATCTGTGCTCTTGGGGTTATGTGCTTCCTTGGTATCTGCAGGGCTGAAATAGTGGATGACGCTGTGCCACTGGGCGTGTCTTCCCAGCTCAGTGTTCGGTGACATCATGTTGGCGGCCTGAAATCGGCCGAGGTGGGTATATTTCTACCATGGAAATCAAAAGTACTACAAATCAGGGCTGGATTTATTGTTTTGTTGATTGTATAGACTTGAGAAAGTGATGGAGAAAATGTTACTGATACAAATTAAACTTAAAAGCCCGTCCTGTCTGCAAACGTTACATTGTGAATGACACAAAAATTGAGGAACTATTCTTCCAGTATTTGAAAACTATTATCTGGCTCAGCAAAGCAGTTGCTCATATCATTGACGAGCAAGTGGAGTTCCGGCCTGCCTTCGTTGTCTCACTTTTATTTTACTTGTTAACGTTAAAGAAAAGATCAGCCAACGTTGATGTCAAAGCTGCACTCGTTCACTAACTGCTTCCGCGGATTGGCTGGAGATACAAGTGTTCAGCAAAACTCAATGAAAATGTTCTGTGAGATCAACTGACAACATGGAGTTTATAATAACGGTGTTGCATGTTTTATTATTATTTGCAAATTGTGTGCTACACAGCCTATCGGTGAAGTTTTAACAAACACATGGACATGGTACAAGACGTATATATATCTTTTCGAGAGCTGGTTGATAAACATGGACCAGCACACCACTTGGTACCAAAGCAGGGGACTGAGCAAAAGAGGTCATTGGGTTCTAATCAAGTGATAGTCCGGCAGAAAGAAATGCCAGTGGAAGGAAGCTGAACTTCACGAAGCCTTGAGCGGACCGAGAGGACCCAGCGGAGGGGAATTTCCCTGTTTATCCAATCCCATCCAAGTGAGAGGACACACAGAGACTGCGAGTAACAAGCATCAGAGAGTCTGCCACTCTCTAGATCAGTTTCTCAATCTCAGCACCATTTCAGAGCAGGTCATTTTAGCTGTGGGGGGCTGTCCTTTGCATTGCAGATGTTTGGCAGCATCCCTGACCACTGCCACCTACATGCCAGTAGCAAGTCCGCAGTTGAGACAACCAAAAATATCTGCAGACACTGGCCCTTGACCTGGGGGGTAAACTTGCCCCTGGTTGCAAATCACTAGCTGAGATGAAATATCATTTCAACTCCACTCAACTCAACGAATAGCCATTATTACCTGCTATGAGCCAGGCACTGTGGCAAGGACTTGGGATCCACAGCAAACAAAACAGACAAAGAGGCCTGCTTTCATGGAGCTGCCAGTTTGCATGCCTTTGGTGACCACTGAGCTGATTTTCCCCAATAGTCTGTGAGCTCCTTGAGAGCAGAAATTGGGTCCTATTCACCCCTGGGTCTCTAGCCTGCCACAGCACAAGGCCTAGCTACCCAAGGTACTCAGTTGATGCTGAACTGGAGTGATGTGAACACTTTGGTTAAATGCACCAACCACCTCCACAGCCCCCACCCCACATCCACCACTGATTCAGCCACGCTGGTCTATTCGGTTCCCCAGTGTCCTCATGCCTTCTTTCTCTTTGAGATCTTCCTTAATGCTGTTCCCTGGGTGTGTTTTCTTTGGATACGTGGCAAATCACTAAAAAGATAGCAATTTAAAACATGATTTCTGTAGGTCAAAAGTGCTGGGTTCTCTGCTCAGTTTCTCCCAAGTCTGAAATCAAGGTGTGAGCTGACTACATTCTCATGGGGAGTTCAGGGGTCTTCTTCCAAGCTCACTCAGGTTATTAGCAGAATTCAGTTCCTAGCCAACTGTCCAGGTGGGGGTGAAGGGAGGGAGTTGCTCAGGTCTGAGAACCCATTTTCCTGTCCTTGTCTCATGGACAAATCCATCTTCAAAGCCAGCAACTGAGAACTTCCCACACTCAAATCCCCATCATGCTTCCAAGCTCTCTGTCTTTCTCTCTTTCTCCAGGAAGGGCCTTGTCCCTTTTCAGGACTCATGTGATTACATCAAGCTCTCTGAGGATAATCTTTCTTCCTTAGTTCACTGTGCCACAGAACATAACCAGATTATGGAATCGATTAGGACACTGAGGGAATTAGACAAGTTGTGGGTCTTTGAAGACCATCTGACAATGCTGCCCACCACACTTAGACTCCTCACCCTCCCCAACTCCATGACAACTTCACTAGCCCAGCCCCCTTGTCCTTTAGATCTCAGCTTAGGCATCATTGTTTAATAACGATAGTAGTTTACTTTTATTGAGTTATTTCTAAAGGCTGTGAACTATGCATTATGCATGGTATTGTATTTACTTTTCACAACAATATGAAATAGATGTTATTTTTATTCTTTGCACTTAGACTTCCCGGTGCCTAACACCAGTGATGAGATGAAGCTACCGCATCTGCCTCCTGCCGTGACGCACCGAGGACACATTGCTTCCATGGCTTTCCTGTCCGGACAGATATGCCCAAATTGAGGGCTCACTCTACAAAATAACTAGCCTGTACTCTTCAAACCTGTCAAGACAAGAGAAAAGCTGAGCAACTATTACCGATTAGAGACATGACAACTAAATGGAACATGTGATCCTGGATTAGATGCTGGACCAGAAAAAAACAGTTTTGTTTTGTTTTGTTTTTTAAGTACAACAGGCATTATTGGTATAGCTGTTAAAATGGTAATAAGGTCTACAGACTAGATGATAGTATTACGTTAATTTGCTGATTTTGCTATTTATACTGTGGCTGTGTAAAGAAAACGTCCTTGCTCTCAGAACATGCGCACTGAAGTATTTAAGAAGAAAGGGGCATGATAGCACCTTGTTGTCAAATGCTTTAGAAGATAAATGATAGTGTGAATAGCTGAAGCAAAGGTGGTAAAATGTTAACAGTTAGGGGACCTGAGTGAAAAGTCCGTTGGCATTCTTCATACTGTTCTTGTACACTTCCTGCGTATTTGAAATTATTTCAACATGAAATTCACCAAAAAAAGAAAATATAATGAATCCTTTACTCTGCTTCACTCTTTTACATGACCCTTACCATTACTAGTTATTACATGTATTTATCTGAAGTAGGTATTGTTGCTGTTCTTTGCCATTACAACTCCCTCTGCTTGGAATGTTCTCTTCCCCCAGGTGTCTGCGTATTACTCCCTCACCTTCCCTGGTCTCCGCTCAGATGTCAGTGACGGCCGTCACAACGTTCATTTCTCGCCTCACTACACTGCAAATCCCACAACAGCAGGGACGTGGTTCTGTTCACTGCTGAACCTCATCTCCTCCGATGGTACTTGTCACATCAAAGGTCTGCAATACATGTGTTGAAAGAAGCATATTTATTTCAGAGAAGACACTTAGGAAAGACTGTAGGTTCTGAATCCAGGCAAGATGCTTCTAGAACTACTGCTAGCTACTATGGTCTACTAGCTCTGTTCTTCCAGGAAGACCCTGGTCTCTGTGGGCTCCATGCCCTCCTCCCCGTGAGGCTGGGGCTGGACCTTGTAACTCACTGCTAATGAGTAAAACACGGCAACAGTGGTGGGATGCCACTTCCACGACTAGGTTAGTTACAGGCAGACAGTAGACTTTCATTTTGCTAGTCGACCCTTGCTGGCACTTTCTCTCTTGCCTTTTTGCTCACCTGTCACCATGCTGTGAGATGTTCAATGGAGAGGCCCATGTGGCAAGGAACCAAGGGGGCCCTCCAGTGAGGAGTCTGCAAGGAATTGAATCTCGCTAACAAACACGTAAGTCATCGTTTGGAAGCAGAGCCTCCCCGGTGGAGTCTTCCAATGAGACTGCAGCCCCAGCAGACATCTGGATTGCAGCCTGCGAGAGACCTGAAGCAGGGGACCTGCTAAGCCGTGTGCATGCCCTTGGCCCACAGAAATTGAGATAATAAATATTTGAAGGCACTGGGTTTTGGAGTAATCTGTAACACAGCAGTACATGACTAATACTACAACCCCCTGTATCTCACAGCTATGCCTTACTACTACAAAATGTTTTGTACTATATTTATGTCTTTCACCCTCCCCATCACCCACACTATAAGCTCTTCAGGGACATGAACTATGATTTGTTTGCTATTTTGTCTATGGTTCACAACACAGTGCCTGTTTCATAGCTGGAGCTCAAAATATGACTTAAAAATTATCAAGAAGTACCTGATTAGGTATAAATTGAAACTGTGTTTTACATATCAACCTATAAATTTGGCCAGATCTAAGGACACTGATAGCATTCTTGAATTTGCAAACCTCACAAGCAGAGCCTGAACTGTGAACACTTTACCATAGCTCTGTCCCCCATGAGGTCCCATCTGGATGGCCAGATGGTCCCCTAGACGACATTTCAGCTTTTTCAACATAATTCTTAACACTAGTGTTTGTAGCGCTAAGCCACATGAGAGGACAAAGTGACTTGCCTATCCACCTGTCCTAATTAATGTACTTTTAAACCTCACAAGGAAAACCATTTCTCTTCCTTCCTTTATGCCAAACAAAGATTTAGCCATAAAATTTCAGCTTAAAGTAATCACATCCCAAATCAATGGCTTCTCTTTTGAGTTAAGAGGGGAAAAAAATGCCTCCAACATGTTTATTTTAATTTCAAAAATGCAATTTTAAATCGTAGGGAGCCTTTTAATTCTCCACTCCGGGTTACAAAAAAAAATAATAAATAGGCAGAAATGTGTTATTAAAGCTATTTTTCTTGGCATCATGGTAATTTAATAAACTGCTGAAGCTAAGCCTTGAGACTTTATGATGCAGCAAGAAGACAACTTGCCTGTTGATTAATAGTTCCCAATCACCCCTCACCCAGCCCCCCTGCTTCCTGGGATGATTCCTGAAGGACAACGGGTGATTTCTAAAGAATGAAGATTAAGAGAAAGATTCTGTAAAAATGTCTTGTCCAAGGAAGTTTATTCTCTAGGAATCCCTACATACTCTTCTATAAGACCAGGGGTGCACCGGGGGTGCTGGTGAACTGGTTGAAGTGAGTCTCAGAAGACAACTTTTGACAACCTTAGAGAATTTCACCAACCTTGAAAATTGTCCATGTCAGGGTCCTTGTAGGGGGAGGGGTGTCTTCATGTATTCAGGCTGTCACAACAAAACGCCAGAGTCTGGGTGGCTTAAACAAAGGTAACTTATTTCTCACAGTTCTGGAGGCTGGCAAGTCCAAGATCAAGGTGCCAGCAAGATGAGTTTCATTCTGAGTCCTCTTCTCTTGGCTTGTAAGTCGCTACCAGCTTGGTATTTGCTCTGTATCATCTCTTCTTTGTATGCATGTGGGGAGAAAGCTCTCTGGTATCTCTTCTTATAGGGGCACTAATCCCACCATCAGGGCTCCCCCCATGACCTCATTAAATCTTAATTCCTTCCTAACATCTCACCTTCAAATACCATGACACTGAGGTTAGGACTTCAACCTATGAATTTGGGGTGGGGAACAAACATTCAGTCCATAGCAGATGTTCTAGCTGTTAGGCCTTCGTTACATCACTTCAAACCCACTCCTACTGGTCCAAAAACTCTTCTTTGCCTGGCATGTTTCTGCTTTGCCTACTGGCTCTCTGTTAGGCTCTGCAAATTGGGTCACTGGAGGGAGACCCAAGGCTGGAGGAAGAAGAAGAGATTTGCGCATTCCTGTTTGGCTCCTATTCCAGTCAGCACCACCCGAGCAATGCCAATGTTTTCCCATTGGATCCAGTTTGCCATTCTTCCAGCACTGATAGAACCAGCCTCACCGGGCCTCTTTAGAAAACCAACACCAGTTCGCTGCTGCCTCCTCCTTAGAGGTCTGGGCCCCTACCCCATGGAGCTCCTCCTCCGAGCTCAGAGACACCAACCCTGCCAAACGGTACCTGCTCCCCAGACACATATGTCTGAGTTTCATCTCCTCAACACTCCTTCCCCAGGATTCTAAATTTTAATAATTCTGCCTTCTTCTCTTTGGATAGTAGCTTCTTTCTGCTGTTGCTATTTCTATGTTACCCTCAAAATTCTTTGCCTTTTCAGCTTTTCAATATAAAGTTAACAATTATTTATGTATTTGAAGTATTTTCTGTTCAAATAACTGAAGTGGTTCTATCTGAAGTAGTTCTATCTTCTGCCTGGGCCGTGACTGGCAGTGTGGACTCCATTCATGTGACAGATGCAGTCCCCCAAAACGTAGATTGGCAATCTGAATTCTTAGGTCTGCTTCTCTCTTTGCAAAGTGAATCCAGTGGTGAGTATGGCTATGTATGAAACTGACCCCTCTAAGCCAATATTGTTGTTCTCATTTTGGCTCGGTGGTTATGGCAAGGAAAACCTTCCTTGTTGAAAACTTTTCTTTTTTCACAAATAGATAACTATGAGGGAAGAAAATATGATTGTCCAACTATGTATGTAACTCAGGACCTACCTAGCCCAATACCTGCTGCAAGGGAGGCATTCAATAAATGTCTACTCAGTGATGATTGAACAAATAGCAAAAATGGGTGAATGAGGGATAGGTGGATGGATGAAAGGATGGATGGATGGATGATGTTAACTGATCTCAAGAACATCTAATAGTAAGAGGAAGAAAGCCTTCTTGAAGGAATGGCGTTACTTCATTTTTGAGTATGTCAGTTAGGATAAGTTCGGCTATATATGAAAAAAACTCAAAGAACAATGGCTTTTAAAAGTTCTCTTTCCCTTCACACAAACAAAGTCTGAGGACAGGCACTCCAAGGATGGCCTGGCACCTCCACAGTCGTCAGAGGCTCGGTTCCTTCCATCTTGTTGCTCCACTGACTTTATAATGTAGCTTAACTTGCAGATACTACACAAAACACTTCTGCCTAAATTTCACTTGGCCAGAACTAAGTCACATATTCTGGGTAGTCATGTATCAACCTGAAAACTGAACTCCTATTCCTAAAGATAAAGGGGTAAATGCATATTTGGTACCAAAAGGAAATAACACAAGACACGAAGATGCCCTCCTGAAAGAGTGAGCCTTGGAGGAGAACTTAGGAACTGGAAGAGTTTGAAGACTAAGAATTGTCTCTTCTCCAGATAACCCGCTCCTTTCCCTGGAGCTGCTTCCTTCCCAGCCCTCAGCCCCCACCTCTCACTGCTTATGACAGTGGCTTAACACCAGAAAATGCCTTAGAGGTCTTAGTGGTCTGGAAACTCAATCGTCATTATCCACACAATGAAAGTTCCAGCAACATTCGTTCACTCTGGGCTATGTTACTAAGAAGAGGGAAGTGGGAGGAAAAGTGGGTAAGAATATTGACTTTGAGTCACTTACCATGTCACTTTAAATAAGATACTTAATCACTCTTTATATCACAGAGTTATTATGAACATTACACTAGATAATAAAGGTGATGTATACAGCACTATGCTTGTTCCACTGTAAGGCTCAATGATTCATAGCTGTGTTTTTATTAACCCTTTCTGGAACCCACGAAAACATGCTACTCCTCAATTTTGTGGCTTAAATCATGAATGGACTACCATTAGTTTTAATTTGCAAATAAAGTATGTTTCAGGGAAGGAGACTGTGTAGTTGCAACTTGAAAACGTCAGATTAGAATTACATACAAGGACCAAGAATGTAACAAGAGCAAACATCACTTGTCTGACACTCTGAACAGGGGTGGGTGTCTTGCTATGTGCTCTCCAATGCCCATTTAACGACTTCATCACCTTTCATTTACCTAGGATTTAATGTCTGAAGCTTAAAATGCATGGGGCAGGCACTGTGCCTGTCTGGCCCGCTGCCATATCCCTAAGAATAAGTCTCAGTGAATATGTTTAGGTGTTAGATCAGAGAGAGAGTCTAGGGCAGGGGTGTCAAACTCATTTTCACCAGGAGCCACATCAGCCTCTCAGTTGCCTTTAAAGGGCCGAATGTAATTCTAGGACTGTGTAGATGTAACTACTCCTTAACAGTTAAGTGAGAGCTCAGCTTAGAAACAAGGTGCCAGGCTGGATTTGTTCCATGGGCCTTGTGTTTGCCACCTGTGTCCAGGACTATAGGTATAGGCATTAGCTAAATGTTTCAGTTGCTTTGGGTGTCATGTAGCTTATAGTCAAAGACTAGGAAAGTATGTTAGTCATGTTCTGAAGGCCTGCCTGTAAAGCAAGTTTCAGGAGAAATGTGTAAAAGTACCCTTCTGCTGAAATAATAGAAAAATACAGCCAGTGAAGCAAAAACAATGATAGTTGAAACAATAACCAAGATCATAAGATGTCTTGTTTCTGCTTTTTGCTTTAAAGATAATGTCACTTTAAAAACCCTAAAGTAAATAATAAAAAGAATAACATCACTGATGCTCAGTATTTTGCAGATCCTGGTTCTGCAACCTAGCACCCTTTGTTCTCACAGTGTAAGTACAAATTGCTGAGGTACTGTTCTGTCTTCGAACGGGAAGAGGACAGGTTTGAGAGATCTTGCTTTCTTGTCCTTTCGCTTTGACCAGATTGAATATACCTTTACCTCCCAGCACCTGGTCTCAGTGCTTTGGCTAACTGGTGCATGGGCCACACAGATGTCAATTTTGGGAGATGATTCAGTAGCAAATATGTACTGAATGAGTGGGCTGGACAAGTGGCTACAAGAAGCGCAGGGAATACCTGGGAGTTTTCAATCCCTTACAAATCAAAAGGAGCACCAAGATCCCCATTCCCACTCCTAAGGGTTTCTGGAATGCCCAGAGAGGTGAGTGGAGTCAAAGGGTGCAGTGTGTTGGGAAGGCATTAGTCATTGGCTCCAGCTCTCCCTTGACTAAGTTTCCTCCTAAAGAACTTTTTAGAGAGAAAAACACATAGAGGCTTCTGAGAATCCAATCCCCAACTTCCCGGGAAGAGGGCTTGGGCTGGGTCAGAATGCAGTGCAGTAAAATTCCACATGCGTTTTTGACACCACCCTGTGCCAGGCACCATACTGGAGGGTGTTCTCTATGCAATTTCTTCTTTAAATAAATTCTTTTTTTTTTTATTAAAGTAATACATGCACATGGTTTAAAAGCCAAATAATGCTAAAAGACTCATAAAGAAGCCAGGGATCCCTGCACCAAAACCCCTCGCAAAATCATCCTGCTTCTTATGAGCAGCCACTTCAACTCTCTTGGCTCTTTATTCTGGGATTTACTCCCAGATTTCTAGATGATTATGGGAATTCCACTCTCTCTCAATTCATCCATTTTCGATATTATGGGCTGAATTACTAGTACAGTAAGTGAAGATTTAGCTCTATTCACTCCCCTCTTTTCACTTCCATCCTCCCACAAAAATTATAATGCAATTTAGGTTAGATTCATTTGGTCATTATGACCATGTAAATATTGTCCCATTTTTTAAAATTTGAATTCATAGTTAAACATTTCTACCCCAACCAATCACTATAAAATAACTCTCAATACAGCTCTTGGATATTCCACCTGGTCGAGTCTGTCAAAATAATGATCACTTTCTTTTTCTCCGGGCCCTCCCAATCCCCCTCTGACACACCTCTCATCTGAGGTCCCCAACTTTGCAGGCTCTGCTTCAGGGTTCTGTTCTTGAGCTAAGAACTTCCTCTTTCATTCCCTCAGGAGTTCCCTCAGCCTCTCTCCCACTGAGGATGCATTGGTACCTATTTCCTGGATCCTGCATCTTCTTCTGTCTTGGTTTCCTTGTCTTCATGGAGCACATCCTGCCTTAGATCCCCAACAAAGGTGCAAGGAGGTAAATTTTTTAAGACTTTGCATATCTGAAAGCATCTTCATGGTATCTTCACAGATACGAGTTTGATTTTAGAATTCCAGGTTGAAAATCATTTCCACTTCAGAGTGATGACAGCTTTGTCCTAGAATCTTCTAGATTCCCATGTTACTGCTGAGAAATCTGATGCCATTCTGAATCTTGAACATTTGTATGTGAGTGGGTTTTCTGAAAAGTTTAGAATCTTGCCTTTATCCTTGACATTCTGAAATTTCACAGCAATATGTCTTGATGTAGATCTTTTAAATTCATTTTGCAGAGCACTGGTCTGGACCATTCAATCTGAGAAGATTCCTTGTGTTTTTCTGTTAATACTTCTCACCCTCTCTTTTCACTGTTCTGCCTAGAACTCCTGTTAGTCAGATATTTGGCCTCCTGGAATGATCCTCTCATTTTTTATCTTTTATCTCATAAATTATCCCTGTGACTTTTTAAAATTCTCCTTTCCATAAGATTTCTCTGATGTTAGCTTCCAACTCTTCTCACTGAATAAAAAAAAAAAATTCAGCTATCACTATTCTAATTTCAAAAGCACTTTCTTGTTCTGATTTTTTGAAAATAAGCATATAACATGTTGCCCTTGTTTTTAAAGTATACTATCTTATCTCCCTGAGAATATTATGGTCTGTATGTTCTTCATTCCCTTTGCCTTGTTTTGATCTGCATCTTGTTGGAGATTGTTCATTCTTATTAAGCATCAGGTCCAAAAAGTTGACGGGAAGCTCTTCATGAAGGGTAATTTTCATTGGTACCTCCAAATACAATTCAGTTTCTTCAGAGGGCCCTCCAAACTCTTGCCTCTTGTTTAAAGCCTAGCTTGGCACTGGGTGTGTGTGTATTCACTCAGTCTTCATTTTCCACCTGGGCCCTCATCTCCACAGTCCTTATGTGTGGTCTGTAAGTTTGTTTCAAGAAAATGCCTCCTTTCTCTTATAGACCTGTTCATGGCCCCTGGCTTCGTGGGGCCAGGATAGGAGCTACCTCTTATATCAACCCCTCAATTTCATCTCTCCCCAGCACTACCTTTCATGGTATCCAGCACCTGGCACCTCCAGTTCCTGAGACCTTCAAGATTCTGCATGGGAAAATGGGTTGTTTCATTTGTCTATATCTCCTTCAGCCAACATTTCAATGTGATCTTCCCCTGTTCTTCTAAGGTATTATTTACCATTTCTCCATTCCATGTCTGCCTTTGTATATAGAAGATGGGATTGCTGCCTCCTAGTTTCACTGAGAATAAAGTTTGTGCAGGTTCTCTTGCTCTCCTTATTATCTGAAGATAAATTTCCAAAGAAGAGAGACAGAAACATAATTATTCTACAACCTTAAAACCACAAGAATACATTAAGTAGACATTAAGTCTATATTAGGCCTATGTTACTTTTTTATTTATTGATTTTAGAGAGGGAGAGAGAGATTTATTTGTTGTTCCATTTATTTATACATTCAATGGTTGATTCTTGTATGTGCACTGACTGGGGATTGAACCTGCAAGCTTGTTGTATCAGGATGATGCTCTAAGCAACTGAGCTGTTACACATCCAGGGCAAGTCTGCATTATCTTTTAATCCTCACAATTAACACTGTCATTAGTTCAGTGAGGTTAAGTTCTCTAACCAAGGTAAAGTTGCAAAGTGGCTAAGATCCCAGGTCCAGCCAAGGGCAAATCTACACTCTTCCTCTTACTCTCTTTTGCCTTCAAACACTCTGAGATCTAGAAAGGGTAGTTAGCTATGGTCCAGCCTGGCTTAATACTTGGAGGTACAATGTGAGGAAGCCCTTTGGGGAAGAAAGAGGCTCCTGCATTTTTGAAAACTTCTAGGTGACTAGCATCTATCAGAGGCCATGGAGAATCTAGACTAAATCAAGGATAATGACAAAAAGGATACCAAAAGTAGGGTGAGCCTTGGAGAGGGGCTGAGGGCTGAGGGTGTATCCCAGACTTACACCATAGAGGAGGCCTAAGTCCTAAGAGAACTTAGGAGAGAAATTGATTTCCAGGGACCCAGAGGAAAAAAACAAAAGCCCAGTGGGGCCAACGGTGTCACACTGTGAGGGCAAGAGAAATGCTCTTGTGGACACCAGACTTAGACCCATCCCCAAACACCAGTGACTTCTGGACCCCAGCTTCTCATTGCCTTTAGGATCAGGGCTCCTAACTTCCCCAGGCCTGGCCCTCATCTCAGCCAGGGCCGGGTTCAGCTTTCAGGTGATTAATAGTGTTGGGAATACAGGAACTTAGAACTGATAGTGTTGGTCTGTCTGTCTACCCAGAGTTCAGTTTTAGACCCCAAAGTAGGTAAATGTAAAGTAGGTCCTTACATTCCCCCGCTAATTTCATCTTGTTAAAGTTGAAACCTAAGAATAGCACATGGGTTTCATTTCACAGACCAGCCCTGATCAGTGGTGGCTTCCTGGACCGCCACAAGGAGAATAATTTTGTGGCTTTGTCCAGGCTCAGGGGAATGGGAGCTTAGTGATGCCTGCCACGGGTGGAGAAGAGGAGAGTTAAAGGATGTGTGTCTAACTGATTCAGGTCACCTCCTCCTCCCAGAGTTGTGTCCTCCGTAACCGTGATCAGGATGCTTTCAATATCGTTACTCAAGTCACTGATAAAAGTTGATCGAGAGAGATCCAAGGGCCGTGCCATCAGAGGCAATTTAGAGGCTGACCTGGGGCTGCTTCGAATTCGTATACAATCCTTGGATATAGTCTGTCACATTTATGATTATTTTTAGAATTCATCTCCAAGACACATTTTCCCCTCTTGTGTCCGAGAGAGTTGTTTCTGTAAAACCATCACCTAGATAGGACCCAGGAAGGTGAATCTCTTTTCCATCCATTCCTGGGGCACATAAACTGGGAGGCTGAGAAGTGAATAGATCACAGAAGAGAAGAGAAGAGGTCAAGTTTATGACCTCTGGGGTCTCATATGTAGAGACCAGCACTTCAGGACTTCAGCCCCTGGTGTCTTTTCATGCACTGAGTAAACACTGAGTCATGTGGGAGAGAGGAGCGGTGAAGATTATTCAGAACAAAACAAGAGCAAACAGTAAAAAAAAAAAACCAAACAGGCACACTCTGTTTCAAGCAGCTCATACTTTTATCATAAAATACAAACGTTCTAAAATTAAGTGTCTTACTTCTATTTTACCAACAACAACAAAAACAAAAATCACTCATGTTAGCTAAATACAGGTGCATAAGTACTTGAGCCAGTGAGTACGCCGCTGTAGTCGGGGGCGCTGTGTGTGTGAGTGTTGGTCAGTGAACGAGTCCGGTCTTGCTGTCTTCTGTCTGTGATCTGGCTGGAACCTTGGCATTCCAGACTTCCTACTAAGTTGTTGCAGCGTCCAGAATCCCAGAGCCCTTAGCCCTCAGCCCTCGGATGAGGGCTAAGGTAGGAGGAGGGAGCAGAGAAGGAGACCTAAAAATTTATGCCATTCCCACTGGAGGAAAAATAGGGGCTGTTCAGCAGGGGCCCACCAGACGATGAGCCGAACCTGGAAGACAAAGATGATGGATGTCAGGGTGACATTCCTGATGTTGGCAGAGATATTAGGAAAAGTAATATTTTAATTTTGTGGCTGTCAAAGACTGTCATGATTGTGACAGGCTTAGAGACTAAAAGCTCTGGCATAATAAAAAAGCTTTGGCTCTGGGAAAATAAAATATTAAAGTGATACGATTGGATGACAAAAAAGAGCTTTTCCTGCCACTTACACAGGTCAAGAAGCGCCCCCAGTCTGCAGGGATTACTTCAAGGGAGCCTACACTCTTACCATGTCCAGGACCACAACACAGGAAGCCTCTCTTACCTGGGTCTGAAAACCGTACCTGTGGTCCTTTAGCCACTCTGCCTGCCTTAGAGGACCATGCGTGTTCCTGAGGAAATTCCACAGCAACAGAGAATTCAGGGCCACTTCCCAGAGTGTGATCTGGGAGTCCAGGCGATCCCAGGGCTCCTGCCCTTATCAGCACCAAGCTAATGCTGGCTCTTCACTTCAATACCATTTCAAGAGTTAAGCACCAAGACACCACTGAATGCCTGGAAGTTTGCTAGACCCTTGGAGAAGGAAGAGCCAGGAAGGTCTGAGCCTCACCCTCCAAGAGCAGAAATAGACACGCTCCTGCTTTTTCTCCCTGGCACACTCCTACTCATTCCTCAAAAGGGAGTTCAAAAGCCATCTCCTCTGTGAAACCTTCCCTTGACCGCTCCAGATGGAATCACTCACTCACGCTTATGGAATCCTACTGCAATCTCGTCACCCATCTGCTAGGATACTTTAAATGAATGGGAACAGAGCTCAGTATGAATTGCCGTGTAGCAAATGACTGGATTTAGTCTAATCCAGGGACTCTCAGTCACTTTTCAGTTGGGCAGATGCGTATTACAGAAGATGTTCACGTTCATGGCACCCTCCCATGAACTGGCAAAATGAAAAGGGGGGCTGGGGAGAGGAGAAGCGATGGGAACAAACCAGCACATTAATTTGTAATGCCTCAGCTCATGTCGGTATCTGTCACTCGCTGAGTGTCCGTGGACAACACAAGCTAGCCTTTGGATTATGTTTAATTCCCTTCTCACTAAAATAGATTCCACGAGAGCGGGGACATTATCTGGATTGCCCACCGTTTCACACCCAGCGCCCAGCCCAGCCCCTGGCACAAGGTAGGTGCCTGATGAGCAATTAATGCTGGCAGTGATCCCACCTCTTATTCTCTATTTCAAAAATCATATTGGAACATAAATGATTAAAAGTGATGTTACTATAGAGATACCCTGGATTCTACTCTGATTTATTTTAAAAAGCCATAACCAATACTTTACTTTTAATAACTCCCAGTAACAAATTACTCAGGGCACACCTTGTATCTGCTCACCCCACCCTATGCATCTAGGCCCTTCTCATGCAGAGATCTTCTGATCAGATCAACTGCCAAGGGCATGGCCTGGGCGGATGAGCATTAGAGAGCCAGGAGAACAAGTAATCCATGCGGACTAGAGTTGTCAAGGCATCCTTCCCGGAGGAAGCAGGGAGAGCTTCAACTGCCTCTTGAACAGGGTGATCTGCCCTGGTTTGCCTGGGACAGTTTCTACACTGATACTTCCAGTGTAATTGGTATTTGTGCTTCTTTTAGCTTTCAATATTGTTCTTTGGAAGATAAATTGTATTGTTATTGTACCCTGATGTGTGTACGCAAATCCATTTGGCAGAGGGAAGGGAGGGCACCCCTGTTCCTTCCCTGAGAACACAGAAGCCACCTGCTCCTTCCTCTTCCACTTTGGAGAGTTTACTCTCTTGGTTCGCTCCTTTGCTCCCAACCCAAAGGAAGTGCTGACTCTCCTGGTCCCCGAGACTAAACTCTCCACTAGGTCCTATGTCCACCCCCACCCAGAGTAGACTCTCCTACACCGAGTTCCACCCAGGACCACTGGTAACCACAACCCAACACCACTGCTGTGCTCAGCGCTCCATCCGACAGTGCCTGGGTTTCATTTTCGTCACCTGCAATCCCTCCTTCTCTCCTTCAGGAAGTAACTTCTTCACCTGACTTCCTGCACTCCACACTCTCTTCCATAGTTTCTCCCACCTCACATGGCTCCCTCTTAGACCCTTTGCTAGTTCTTCCACATCTCCCCAACCTGTCCACACGCTGCAGGCCCAGGGCTCAGTCCTTGGGCCTCCTCTCTTCTCTATGTACATGCACTTGTTGGGTGACCTCATCCCATCGCAAGCCTCTAAATATCATCTGTATGCTAATAACTCCCAGATTTCCATTACTAGCCCCAACCTCTGCCCTGAGCCCCAGACCTGTATAGTCATCTGCCTCACACAGCTCCACTCACATCTCAAATGTTGCATATCTCAAGCCAAACTCTTATCAACAGATCTTGGCTCTAGCCCTCTTGACCTTGGTATTTTAGCATTGCCACTTATCTAGCTGCTCAAGTCAAAAACCTAGGAATCATGCTTGATACCTCTCTTCCTCATTCCACATGACAATATACACTCCAGACCTTTCACTTGTCCCCTCTCCCACTGCCACTGCCTTTGTCCATGCCACCAGCACCTCTTGTTCAGACGGCTATAAAAGCTCCCATCCTGCACCCCTGCAAAGGCTCTGACCCCACAGTCCACTCTTCATACTTCGGCCCAAGTCATCTTCTCTGGATAAAAAACTAGAACATGTTCTCTCCAGTTTGAAAGTTGTAATGGCTTCCCACGGCTCTTAAAAAAAAAAAACCTTGTACCATGTCTACAGGCCCTACCTAGTATGGCCCTGGCCGCGCCTCTAATTTCAGTGCTGCCCACTCTCTCTCCCACTCACTCTGCTCCAGCTACATTCCCCATCTGGAGCTGCTGCACTTTCTATACTTCCTGCCCAGAGTGCTCCTCACCCACATATATGCCTGGTTCACTCTCTCACTTCATTTCTCACTCAAGAGATTTCCCTTCATTCCCTCTCCCCTAACCCCCAGCACCTGGCGGGTATGCTGCTTGTTTAGTTCTGTGTTGTCTATTTCTCCCCTTCAAATGAGAGAAGGAAACCTTGGTCTTCTTCACTGCATTAACCAGTGCCTAGAACAGTGCCAGGTACATAGAAGATGCTCGGTCTCAACAAATATTTTTTTTGAATGAACAAATTGTTCCTTCTGAGGATACAGGTCCACACGCCTTGCTTTGCTTTTCCAACCTCACTGTCCTGGTCTTGCCCACCGCTGTGGCCACCATTCCACCTTGCTGCCTGCCACCACTCCTGTCACTCTCCACCTTTGCCTGCAATGTGTCCACCTGGACCTACGATCCCTTCTCACTTCTAAGACTGCTTCTCCCATAGCCTCCTGCTTGCTCCTTTTTCTCTCCCTGCCTGGGCAGACAGCCAGTGACTGGGTCTCAACTCTCCACCCTTACTGCTCCCAATCAGTGCTTCCCAATGGCTGACAGATGAGCCCTCAATATCACGCTCCCTCCCAAGTTCCCTAGCGAGTCTCTCTTCCCTTGAGCCTAGAGTCACAGCGTGGAATGTGGGAAGTCGGCTGGCCTGCTGGTAGTCTGTCTTGATCCCTCTGCAGTCTCATCCACTCTCACCTCCCAGGAGGCGAGAACCTCTCCTACAGACCCCCAGAGCCGCCTCCAGACAACACCCTCTCTTTCCTATTTCTCTCCTCCCAGCCCATTAGTTCATGCTGATGGGCACAAACCTGCATTGGATCCCTAGGCCTAGCAGCAAGAAGCCTTTAAGAATCCGTCCCAGCCTCCTTTTTCCAATCCTATTTTCCACCTTTTTTTTAGGGATAAATCTAATAATTCAACCAGATGACTTTATTGCCCAGGCCTCGAGCTTGCCACGCCCCCTGCAATCTGGAGCCTCACTTCTACCACCTGGAAGGCCCTTCTCTAATCGCTGATCACAGCAGCCCCCTCACTGTCCACCCAGCAAAGATCCTTTCTTTGTCCTTGAGCTACTTTGATGGTCTCCACTTTGTCATGGCTCTGACATCCTTATGCCCACATCTCACTCACTCTCAGCTCTCTGAAGGAAGGAGCCATGCCTTAATCATCTCTGACCCCCCAGGCGAAAAGTATATGAACTATGTAAAGTAATGCATGCTTTCCAGGATGTTTTGATGTGCCTTACAAGAAAAAGGAAAAGAAAAAGGCAGGAGGAGGAAAGGAGGAAGGGAGAAAGGAAGGAGAGAAGGGAGGGAGGGATGGATGGATGGAGGGAGGGAGGAAAGTGAAAAATGAAAATAAGAAAGCAAGAGAAAAACAGGGTTGTGGGTTTTAGGTTCAGATAACACTATTGATCACCCTTTTGGACATTTTCCATGCACCCTTGGAAATTAAATGATCTGAGAACTCCAACAGTTAAAAAATGTGTTTATCTTTGTTTCCCACAGCTTTTCCCAAACAGATAGACTACAGAAACCTCTTTCTAGCATTAGCCCTTTAAATGAGAAAACTTGGGGAAACGCTGACTGGAAGGATGAGAGTTTGGGGACACCCATCAACACTGCAGTGATGCTCTGCGCTGGGGAGGTGGGGAGTCAATGTCAGATTGGCCAGTTTGGCCTTGATTCTATAAACCAAGTTTCTGAAACTGGGTGCACATTTCCCAGGGTGTCTAGGAGACTCAGATTCTCAGGAACAGAACTGCCTTCTTCTGTGAGCATCCAAACCAGTTGTAGATTTGTTGAGTGGGAGTGAGAGGCTCTGTATCGTTGCATTAAAACAACAAACACAAATTTATGACCTAACCAGCATGTTTACACTTGTGCAGAATTTTCAGCTAACAGGTCCAGTTTGTGTTGGCTGTCTGTGGCTAAGCCCCTACCCTCTACTGTCTGGGGCACTTTGATGGAAAAGCGTGAGCAGCTCTGATAAGCGGCGGAGTATCCTTCAGCGGGGCCTGCTGCGAAGTCAATGGGATGTTCAGGAGATTAGCCTGGGGAGGAGCTCAGGATGCAGTGAGTGGGGAGAGCTGCAAGATTACCTGGCCGTGTCCTGTTGTAAACCAAGCAAATGGGAAAAGGCAAATGCGCTATGCTCCACCACCTGCCACCTGCTGTGCTCGAGTATCATCTCTACTGACTGTGCAGTAGCAGCCCCAAACCGGGCCACCAGAAGGGGCCACCAGGCTCCACACCCTGCTCACCTCCATACCAGCTCCATCCAGGACCCACCCAGCATCCACACACAGGCACAGGGCCCTCCCGTCCCCACAGTGGTGGAACCCGGAGTACTCACTCCCCTCTCCAGCAGCTTTCTAACTATAAGCAGGACTTCCAGTGCAAGTCAGACTCACCCGTATGGCTGGGGAAAGAGGAACTGTGGCCCATCTCCTGCCATGGGGGAAGGGTCTCGGGGGTTGGAGGACAGCTTTGGAGGTGTCCTCTGAGGGTACGAATAGTTGGGCTGGACGAAGGGGACATAGCTCAGCAGAGGGGTGTAGGAAGAGCGGAAAATCTGCTGCCCCATTTGCAGTGGATTGTATGGCGTCACCTGCAGGTCAGAGAAGAGAGAGGGGTGAGGTCCAGCAGAGCTTCCTGCTTCCAAACCTCACATTCTTCACCCCTGCACCTAACCCCAGCCCCATCCCTCAGCCCTGTGCCCCTCAGTCACTGTGGAGCACATAGAAGGCAATGTGTTGGAATGGAAAACACACAGGGCTTAACTTCTGTCCATGAGCTTGGCAAGTGACTAAATTTAGCTGAGCCTCAGTTTCCTTTATCTGTGAAATGGGCAAACACTATCTCTGTTGTATGGGGACTGGGTCAGTTGATGTAAGTAAAGAGTCTGAGGCATAATAAATAGAAAATAAATATCTCTTTTCTCTTCCCTGCCCCCATTCTTTTCATTCTGTCAATAACCATCCTCAAAGCCCCTTGTTCATCTTTGAGCCTTCTACTATCTCAAAAAAAAAAAAAAAAAAAAAAAAGCTGTTGAGATTTAAACGTCCCTGGTTTCTATCTCAGGATCTCAATAGGTTCCAAGCACAAGACAGCCCTGCCCAGCTGAAATTTCTGTGACAGATGGTGGAAATGACGTTTATTCACACTGTCCGACACAGCAGCCACCGGCCACATGTGGGTATTGAGTACTTGAAATGTGGCAGGTGAATAAGAACCTGAATTTTTAACTTTACTTAATTTAATTGATTTAAATTCAAGCAGTCCGACATGGCTTGGTATTGGACAGTGTGAGTCTAGAAGAAGGGGGGGGGGAGGCAATGGGATTCAGCTCAAACCTTAGAGAAAAATAGGAACTCAGTGGGTCTTGGAGACCACCCAGATCATACTCCCACCCCAAACCAGGGCTCTCACAATCATGCCCCTGGCAAGGCAGGAACCCCATCTGCCTTATTTACTGACATAGTTTCCGTCCAAAGATAGCACCTGGCACACAGTAACCGCTCAATAAACATATGCCAAATGAATGCTAGAAAGAAAGAGAAAGGAAGTGGAAGGAAGGAAGAAGAGACTATTAAGTGTCTGCTTGAACACCTAGAACGACGCAGAGCTCATCTCCCCGTGAGCACTACATTCCGCTACTGACGGCCCCAAACGTCAGAGCACCCTGTCTTGTGTGAGGCTGCCGTCCATCCTTCCATGTGCAGTCAAAACCGAGGCAACCTCTGGATTTCCACTTTAATAGCAAGAGCCTGGGGTCCAAGCTGCTGGGGAATTCAGCACACCGACAGCCCCCACTCAGCCAGTATGTCCTTATCTGATACAACGTTCAAAGAGGCTAGCCCTTCCCCCAGGGTTTAGGGCGTGCCTTTCACACCAATTCACTCAGTCAAACTCCAAACAGCCCTGGGAGGGAGGACCATTAGTATTCCCGTTTTAGAGTTGAGGAAACTGAGGTTCAGAGGAGTTAAGTGGCTTGCTTAGCAAGTGTTTCACACTTCTGTGCTTGCTCCCCCTGGAAACCTCCACCCCTCCATCCGGGCCCTCCCCATATCTCCCCCAGTGGACGTATAGGATCTGGTGAAGCTGTACACAGGCACTAAAACCCCAAGATGATGAACTAAAGGTCAGAAAGATCCAGGAGCTTACAGAGAGAACCCAGGAAAGCACCTCCCAGGACAGACACCTGTGGGTCAGCGTGACAAAAATTACTCCTAGTTTTCATAGCAGGGAGGGAGAAGGAGGACTGGGGAGGAGGCTGACGTGAAAGAAAAGATTCTTGTCCTAGAGCTTATACAAGCTCTATTTTAAAATTTGCCCCTAACTACATGTAACTGATGAAAACCATAAAGCAAAGCTGTGTACACTGCTCCGAGATAGACTCTCTGCTGACAAAAGCAGTTGACAGAACAGTGTACCCAGAGTGCCACGTGTACGAAAACATCTGTATAAACAGACATCCCGGCAAAAACACCAGAGAAACCAGTAACAGTGATTGCCTCTAAGATCCGTGTCCTTGTATTACCTTTTTCAAATATAGGCATGTACACAACTTTGTCTAAAAACATCCTCTTTGGAACTGGGAGGATGGTGTCACTGCTCGCGGGGTGGAGGTGACGTGGCTGAGATTCTGTGAGCCAGACTATCTCTCCTCTCTCCATCTCAGGATGCAAAGCTCCCACTGCTGAAAAGGCAGCCGTCCTGGCCCACACGATGAAGTCATCTATACCTGCCGGCCCATCTCTACCCTTTGGAAGAGCCTCACATCGTACTTCAGGTCAGAGGTGCAGTTTGCAGAGAAAGGGAGGGGCTCCCCGGAGAGAGAGGAGAGGTCTCAGAGTTTGTGAGTGCAAGTGTGGGCCCAGTCCACCTGTGCGTGAGGTGCAAGGCCTTTCCTCGCACCCCTACCCCTGCCCCAAGACACTCAGCATCTCTGAGCACGCAGCTTTGTGCTCCGGGTGTGGCTACACGGTGCACACACAGCTTGGTGGCGTGTCTATAGCCATATCTCTGTGACCCTGCATCTGTAGATTTGTCTCCGTGCTTTACTTTGCTACTATATTGTTGCGAATCTATGGATAAGAGGCAGGAAACTGTGGTGATTGCGATCATGGGCTCTGAAGCCAGACTGCCCAAGGTCAAACCCAAATTCTGCCATTGTGATACTGCCCAGCAGGTAGTCACCCCCCAACCTTCCCATGGGGGTAGGGGTGCCAGATTTAGCAAACAAAAATACAGGACATCCAGTGAAATTCAAATTTCATGTAACTGAATCACAAATGGATTAATTAAGAGCAAATAATAGTTCAGTATACGTATGGCCCATACCGTATTGGGGACGTACTTATTCCAAAACATTTTTCACTGTTTACCTAAAATTTGAATTTAACTGGATTCAAATTTAACTGGATTTAACTACAAGACTGGGGGTCTTGTAATTCAACCGACAAACCGACAGGGGAGGAACGGGACACCAAGCCCTGTGGGCCTGGGCAAAGCCATGTGATCTGCTTTGGCCAATGGAAGGCAGGCACGCGTTTCCACGTACCAGCTCTGAGCAGAGGCTCCAGAGGCATTGGGCGTTTCTGCTCGCCCCTCCCTCCTGCGCGCCTGTCATCCATGTGGCAGGAGCAAAAGCGACTGCATCCACAGCACAAGCCCAAAGGAGGATGTGTGGACCCAGTCCCAGTCCGGCCCAGCCGATCCGTAGGCCGTGAGTAAAAAATGTGGAAAGTCTATGAGATCTTGAGGTCATTTTTGTTGTTTTTGTTGCCACAGCAAGAGCTAACTTGTATGTTACCTTTAGGACCCAATCTCTCCGTGCCTCAGTTTCCTTACCTCTAACTCACTTTTTAGGGTGGGTGTGAGGGTTAAATTAGTTAATGCAGGTATGGACCTTAGAGAAGGGCCTGGCACATGGTAAAGGCTCTGTCACTGCCAGCTGTTACTGTCACCCTGGGACACTGGCTTGTTTCTACCTGCGGGTTGGTCTTGTTGTGTACTCTGGTCCAGGATGGGCCAAAAAGTATGGCTGGTGACCAGGCCAAGGGACCAGATGTCCTTCGGACCTGGAGGCCTTTGTGGAGCTGTGGCAGAGGTAAGGAGCCCATCTACTCACCTGTCGAGGATAACACCCCAGCTGGGGGTGCAGGGTCTGCTGATAGGGCATCCTGGCTGCCCGCTGTGGGTACAGGCCCTGGGGAGAGAACAGAGGGGCTCAGTGCCGTGGGGCAAAGGGCCTCCAGTCAAGGAGAAGTCATTCCACCCAGCTTCCAGCTCACGTGCCTGGGTCTCCATCCCACTGCCCTGCAAACCAGACCCAGCAGGTGCCGCGCCCAGCAGGCATCGGGCCAGGCATGCACAGCCCACACCACACAGGGAGCCTCTGTTTGGCAGGATTCACAGCCTTTTTTGGTACATATTTGAGATAAGAGCTTCAGGAATCTGACTGCCTCTCAAATCCCAGATCTGCCCCTTAGTAGCCATGTGACCTTGGGCAAGTCACTTCACCTCTCTGAGCCTCATTTACCTTTTCTATAAATGATGTGTGTTCGAGACTGTAAGGCCTGTGAAGGTAGCCAAATTCTCTTTATTGCTGTCTACACCCCTTTTCTAAGTTCCTTCCCCAAACCCCGTTCCTGCCCAAGACACGAGGCATCCATGGACATCTGCATGTATGCGTGTTAGTGGGCACCCATGTTTGTTTAAGCACATCTGCACGCAAGCTTCCCTTTGTATCTGCAGCTCTGTGTTTCTGCGTACAAATGTGCACCTGTGAACCCCGGGGCTGTTGTGTGTCTATAGGCCCACACACACCTGTATCTGCACCTCATGATGAAGACTGGTGTGACCATAAATGAGTTTGTGCATGGAAAGGGCTTAGACCAGTGCTCAGCAAAGGTGTAAATCTGCGCATGCCCAGCAAATCTGCGCATGTTAGGTGTTTTAGCATCTCTCACTGTGCCGCCACTCCCCACCCCCCTCCCCCTGACACACACACACACAAAGAAGCTCTCTGGGAGCTCAGACAAATGAAAAGTAAAAACTTTATTCACAACTCTGCCCTGGGTGCTGTGGATGCCTGTGAGTAACACACACGCACACACTCTCGCACACAGCAGAATAGCTGCTGTGGGCGGGGTCAGGCCAGAACCCCTGGAGCCTCAGACTGCCTCAATCCAGAGTCACCTCCTAAGATTCAGCTCAATGCCCAAAGCACCCCTGGCCTAAGATGTCTTTCCAGAAGATTCTGCACACTGAAATGCTGCCTCAATTCTGGGCTCACCTTACGCCCATCATCAGAGTGTTGGTGGCTGGCACTGCCCCTGATGGCTTCCTCAGAGCCCTGGGGTCCTGATGTGGGGGCTGGGGGAGTCTCCAGCACTCCTCATGCCCCATCCATCTTCCAGGTCCCCAAGAGCACACCCCCTCTCAGAGCCCCTCCTTGCTCTCTGCTCCTGTGCACCTGATACTTGACCATGATGGGGGTGCCTTCCACCTCCCCCATACCCTTAACCTGAAACCAGTGCACCTGCTCCTTTTTTCTCGAACCCCATAGCTCGGGGCATCCCCGTTCACCACCATGACCACAGCCTGGCCCCTGCACTCCAGCTATGGCTGAATCTGAACAGAGAAGTCAGAAGATGGGGCTGCCCTGCCTGTTCCCAGCCCTCACTGAGCTCCAAGGTCAGGGTTTCAGTGTCACTGTTTCACTCCCTCCTACCTCCCCTCCACCCCCATTAGCACTCAGCTCTGCTTTGCACAGCAAACTTCCCCAGGCCACCCTCCTCCCCAGGCCAGCCTGGGCTAAGGTTTCCCCTAGGACCTGTGCAAGATAAACAGCTGCCCATCCCAGCTCTGTCCTGGGGCAAACTTGCAGGAGATGGTGCCACAGTCATTAGTATAA